>ML324275.1:243704-265041 GCA_005239505.1 Nicotiana paniculata
TATATATATATATATATATATATATACCTCTTTTGACCCCAGAAGGATGAAAGAGTTGTCGGGTAAAGAAATGATGAACGATTTTGATCGGATGGGGTGATTTGAAAGAATATAGGTCAAACTCTAGTTTTTGAGTTGCCTACATATCATTGGTTTTACGGGAATCAGGTCGTGTGTAGTTCTGGATCCAACGGTGGAATAAATTGATGGAGTTTCTATAGGAACGGACAAACTTTCTGGATAGGACGATATCAGAACTGTAAATGGATGTATTTGGGAATGTTTATGGATATTTGAATGGTTATAATATGGGAATGGGTAACGGACGGTGGTTGGTTACGTTTGAAATAATTGCAGGATATGAACGTTGAATGAAAATCAGAGCGAAGATTGCTCCTCTTAAGAGATCGGTTAATTCTTGGATCACCTGCAAACACGATGCATGAAAATATATATATGGGTTACTATGAGAATTTAAAAATGATGAAAATTACCTTTGGACCATAGAGATCGTCTTTGGAAGGTGAGGATGATGTCTTTAGACCATGATGTCCCGGGCCAGGAATCGTGAGGTAGGGGATTCGCATGCCATGAAAGGATATTCTCGGGCCATGAGTATGGTGCCTATGAACCATGACACCTTTGAATAATGATGTGCAATATTGAGAGATCCTCAGGCCATGGTATGGTGTCTTCCGGCTGTGAGAATGATGCCTTCAGACTATGACGCCTTTAGACAATGGCGATATTTCAGCCCATGAGATGCAAAGACATGATGCTTGGCGAAACACGACAGAGCTTAGTCTTGTGTAAGATCGGGGGAAGCTCTTAGCCCCGAGGTAGAGAATAGTTCAAGGTTCCCAATAGCATAGCATTTGTGGTTATGCAAGGAGAGACAATGTTTAGTCTCATGTAATTGAGGGGAAGGGTTTAGCCTTATGCAAGAATGGAGACAATGCTTAGTCTCATGCAGGGAAGGCAATGCTTAACCTTATGCAATTAAGGAGGCAGTGCTTAGCCTTATGCAAAATGGAGACAATTCTTAGTATCATACAATTGAAGGTAGTGCTTAGCCTTATGCAATTAAGGAGGCAGGGCTTAGCTTCATGCAAGATGGAGACAATACTTAGTCTCGTGCAGGGGAAGGCAATGCTTAGCTTTATGCAATTAAGGAGGTAGGGCTTAGCCTCATAAGAAATGGAGACAATGCTTAGTCTCATGCAAGGGAAGGCAGTGCTTAGCCTTATTCCATTAAGGAGGCAGGGCTTAGCCTCATGCAAGATGGAGACAATGCTTAGTCTCATGCAAGGGAAGGCAGTGCTTAGCCTTATTCCATTAAGGAGGCAGGGCTTAGCCTCATGCAAGATGGAGACAATGCTTAGTCTCATGCAAGGGAAGGCAGTGCTTAGCCTTATGCAATTGAGGAGGCATGGCTTAGCCTCATGCGAGACAGAGACAATGCCTAGTCTCATGCAGGGGAAGGCAGTGCTTAGCCTTATGCAATTAAGGAGGCACCGCTTAGCCTCATGCAAGATGGAGATAATTCTTAGTCTCGTATAATGAACAGATAATAAGTAGTAGCAGAGTATTTCTTAGCTGGAAATATGTTTGCGTTTGGCGGCTTTGTCGTTATGAAGATAGTGATTCTGAGGTGTGCACGAATTTCTTGTTCCTGCATCCAAAGGGAAGGTTGGTTCGTGCCTTCGCCTGCTTGCTTTGCCTTTCTCTTTATCAAAATACTGCTTGAGTTACCACGAGTAGCATCTGGTTGTTTCAGAAGACAAAGTTTTCGAAAGATATGCATGCATATAATGAATGTAGTTATTTAAAATACATTAGTATGCAATATTGAATAAATTAGATGAACCAATGACTGTGACACTTTTAGAGACATTGTGACTTCCTTGCTTCAGAATTTTGAGGGTCTTCCTCAAAATTCTGCCATTGTTTACTTAGGCGATTCTTTGACGTTCTGCACATGATGACGTTGGCTGGACTTGCTCCCCCTCAAAATTCTACCCCAGTTTCTGGTTGTGAGGATAATGAAAAATTTATTGAATTATGACCGAACCCAAAGGGCTTCCTACGTATCCCCTCTTAAACGGGAATCAGGTCGAGTGTAGTTCAATTACATCAGATGAAGAAATGCAAACGTTCTAAACATAATATCTTTTGACTGCATCTGAATTGATAGGTTTTGACCAAATCTCCCCGTCCATTTATGAGAATATGAGTGATCCTCATGTTTGTACCCTGTGAACCATGTAGGGTCCTTGCCAGTTGGGTAAAAATTTCCCTTTGGCTTCATCCTGATGTGGAAAGATCTATTTCAGTACCAACTGCCTCGGTGCGAACTGTCTAGACTGACCCTTTTGTTGAAATCTCTTGATATTCCATTAAAGTTGACCATGACATACTGCATTCATTCTTTTCCCATAAATGAGAGATAATTTCTCATATCGGCTTCTTATCCATTCTGCATCACTGAGTTCAGCTTCCTGTGTATTTCTTAAGGAAGGAATTTCGACCTCGGTGGGAACGACAACTTCAGTACCGTAGACCAGCAAAAATAAGGAGTTTCCCCGGTTGATGTGCGGACTGTGGTACGGTACCCTAATAAGGCAAATGGTAATTCTCGTTCCATTGCTTGTGGTTGTCTACCATCTTTCTCCATATTTTCTTGATATTTTTGTTGGCGGCCTCCACATCTCCATTCATTTAAGGTCGGTATGCTGTGGAATTCTTATTCTTGATTTAGAAGGTTTCACACATAGCTTTCATTAAGTCACTGTTGAGATTGGCGGCGTTGTTGCTGATGATGGATTCCGACACCCCGAATCAGCAAATAATATGATCTCTGACAAAATTTGCGATGACTTTCTTGGTTATGACTTTGTAAGATGCAGCTTCAACCCATTTTGTGGAGTAGTCTATGGCCACTAGGATGAACCTATACCCGTTTGAAGCAGTGGCCTCGATCGGCCCAATGACATCCATTCCCCAAGCGGCAAAAGGCCAAGGTGCAATTGAGTTGATTTGGCGGCACTCATATCATATCTACATGTATTTGGCACTGATGACATTTTTAGACATACCTGATGTTGTCCGTTTCCATAGTCATCCAAAAATATCCTACTCTTTGTATCTCCTTGGCTAGAACGAACCCATTCATGTGTGGTCCGCAAGTTCCAATGTGTATCTCTTCGTGCAGTGTAGAAGCTTACCTTGGCGTCAACACACCGTAATAACCCTAGGTCTGGAGTCCTTCTGTACAAAATTCCTCCACTTTGAAAGAAATGGTTGGACAATCTACTGAGCGTGCGTTTCTGAGTATGATTTGCATGCTCCGGGTACTCTCTTTTTTTCCGGGTACTCTCTTTTTTCCAAGTACTCCTTGATATCATGGAACCATGGATTCCCGTCTGTTTCTTCTTCAACATGAGTGCAGTAAGCTGGTTGATTATGGATCCTTATTGAAATAGGGTCGTAGAAATTCTTGTCCGGATGCTGTATCATGGAGAACAAAGTGGCCAATGCGTCTGCGAACTCATTCTGGATTCTCGGGACATGTCTAAACTCTATCTTCATGAACCTCTTCATCATCTCTTGCACATGATACAGCTATGGTAATATCTTGGTATTCTTTGTAGCCCATTCTCCCTACACCTGATGTACCAGAAGATCTTAATCACCAATTACAAGTAATTCCTGGATATTCATGTCGACGGCCAAATTAAGCCCCAATATGCAAGCTTCATATTCTGCCATATTATTGGTGCACGAAAATTTGAGTTTCGTGAATACCATATAATGTTGACATGTCTACGATGCCAAAACGGCTCCAATATCACTCCTTTGAAATTTGCGGCTCCATTAAAAAAAAGTTTTTCACCAGTCGTAGGCTTTAACGATATCTTCTCCTATGAATGATACTTATTCATCAGGAAAATACGTTTTTAGTGGTTCGTATTCTCCTCCTACAAGGTTTTCCGCAAGGTGATATGCTAATGCTTGTCCCTTAACCACCTTTCGAGTAACATAGACGATCTCAAATTCGCAATAGTATCTGCCATTTTACCAGTTTCCCGGTAGGCATGGGTTTCTGGAAGATGTACTTCAGAGGATCCATCCTTGATATGAGATATATGATATAGGCACAGAAGTAGTGCCTCAATTTCTTAGCTATCTAGGTCAAAGCACAGCATGTGCATTCCAGCAAAGAATACCGTGCTTCGTAGGGTGTGAACTTCTTACTCAGATAGTATATGGCCTGTTCTTTTCTCACCGTCTCGTCGTGTAATTCCAAGACACAACCGAAATCCCCATCTAGTACGGAGAGATAGATTAGCAGTGGTCTACTAGGTTTTGGAGGGACTAGGACTGGCGGTGTGGAAAAATATTCTTTGATTTTGTTAAAAGCTTTTTGGCAGTCTTCAGTCCAACTGGTTGCGGCATCCTTCTTTAACATTTTGAAAATCGGCTCACATATCACGGTGATTGTGCTATGAAGCGGCTGATATAATTGAGATGCCCCAAAAAACTCATCACGTCTTTCTTGTTCTTTGGAGGTGGAAATTCTTGCATTGCCTTGACCTTTGATGAGTCCATCTCAATCCCTCGGCGACTGACGATGAATCCTAACAACTTTCCGGCAGGGATCCCGAAGGCACATTTTGCAGGATTCAATTTCAAATTGTACCTCCGAAGTTGGTCAAAGAATTCCCTCAAGTTCGCTATGTGATTTGTGCCCTTCTTGGATTTGATAAACACGTCATCCACATATACCTCTATCTCTTTGTGTATCATGTCGTGGAAAATAGTTGTCATGGCTCTCATATAAGTGGCTCTAGCATTCTTCAGACCAAACATCATCATTTTGTAGCAGTACACTCCCCATGGTGTGATAAAAGCTATTTTCTCGGCATCTTCTTCATCCATCCAGATCTGATGATGTCCCACGAAGCAATCTACAAAGGATTGGAGTTCATGCTTGGCACAATTGTCAATCAGTATGTGTATGTTGGGTAGTGGAATATCATCTTTGGGACTTGCTCTGTTTAGGCCCCAATAATCGACGCATACTCTAACTTTCTCATCTTTCTACGAAACTGGCACGATGTTGGCCAACCAAGTTAGATATTCAACCACTCTGATAACCTCAGCTTTAATCTGCTTGGTAAGTTTTTCTATGATTTTCGAACTCATATTCAGCTTGAATTTTCTGAGCTTCTGCTTTACTTGCGGACACATTGGATTGGTAGGGATTTTATGAGCCTTTATTGATGTACTCAAACCAGTCATATCATCATAGGACCATGCAAAAATGTCTTCATATTCTTTCAAGAAACGGGTGTATTCTTCTTTCTCTGATGGTGACATGTGAATTCTTATGCGAGTTTCTTTGACTGTTTCGGAATCTCCGAAGTTGACTATCTCACTTTTTTCCAAGTTGGACTTAGTCTTGTTCTCAAAATTCTCAACTTCTCTGACAATTTCCTCAGGTATTATATCCTCTTCTTTTATTTCTTCCGAGTCATTATCCTCATGTTGCGTTGTCTCATTACATGTCACGGTTGTTTGTTCATCAAGATAAGAAATAGTAATGTTGTAGAGAGAAAAGTGTAGAAGATAGTAATAAATAATAAAATAGCAAACCATTGATAAGTATCGAGACATCAAACAAAAAGAAATTTTAATGATTTAAACAATTGTTTCGAAACAAAGTACTAAAAATGTTTTTAAAATGCTTATAAGAATTGTTTTCAAAATAAATGACACTATCAGCCAGGCTACCTCAGAACCGACGGGCCCTTGATGGTGTGGCTATCCAGTTCCTGAAAAAATCTCTCTTCTCCATTGTCTGGATGACGAGGCCTTCCTCCTCCTCCTCCTCCTCAACTATTACACTACAGTCTATGTCTTCATCTTCTAAGAATAGATTCCTCAAACCAGCTAGAACTTCATCTTCTTCAGATCCCCACATCATATCAGCCTGATGGAAGGATTGGCTCAAATGTGGTATCGGTTACTCAAGAGGGTAATAAAAACCGCGCCATGGTGGCGACCAATTCTGATACTCATGCCAAGTGTATTGATATCCCAGTCCAAAGGTTGTACCGTGACATTTTAACTATATTGGTTTGGCAATACCCTAGAGATTCTTTCCGATACCTTTACCAAGTTCATATCCTACCCATGCCAATATGCTCTCTATTTTTCTACTCCACCATTTATCCTTCTCAATTTCTTTAACACGCTCAATACGATGGTAAGTCTCTCCACCCAACTTCTTTCTATTCTCTAAGACCGGAACAGTCTGATTGGTGTAAATAGGGTTACTCCCGTCTCCATGAATGATCACCTCCTGATGATTCCATTCGAACTTCATAGCCTGATGCAGAGTAGACGCTACAGCCCCAGTGGCGTGTATCCAAGTTTTTCCCAATAGTAACTTGTATGAGGCAGATATGTCAAGCACTTCGAATTCAACATCAAACCAAGTTGGGCCCATTTGTAAGCAAACATTGGTTTCTCCGATCGTGGCCCTTTGAAATCCATAGAACGCTTTTACATTCATAGTTCCTGATCGTATCTCATACAAACCTTTACTCAATCTCTTCAAAGTGGTCAATGGACAGATGTTGAGACTTGGACCTCCATCTATCAAAACTATGGCAATGAATTTGTCTTTGCACTGTACTGTGATATGCAGCGCCCCTGTTGTGGCTTAGTCCTTCCGGTGGCAGTTCGTCTTTATGGAAAGTGATATTATGGCTCTATAATACTTTTCCTACCATGTTAGCCATCTCCCCACTGGTAATGTTATTGGGTACATAAGCCTCGTTCAATACCTTCATCAATGCGTTCCCATGTGCTTCAGAATTCTACAGTAATGATAGAATGGATATCTGAGCAGGGGTCTTGTTCATATGGTCAACTACAGAGTATGCTCTCGCATACACCTTTCTCCAAAGATCATCCGGGCCGGTTTCAATGATAGGATGTTTGGAAGAGGCTTCTTTACTTGTTCCCCCTAGGTGCTCAGGCGTGTAAACCCTACCAGTTCTCGTCATCCCCTGCGCTGCACCAATTTCTTCCATTTTCTCTTTTCCTTTCCTTCTTGCTTCTGCAGTGTAGTCCTAGGGTACAACATTGGAATTAAAGGACAGTGCGGGTGCTACCATTACAATGAATGGTGCGGTCACTTCTACTTCAAACGGAGCAGGAGCAGCTAAGGGTGTTGTTACTTCAACCTCGAATGGAGTTGGTACGGGTACCTTAACCTCAATCGATGACTGTATCTGTACCACAATAGGAGTGAGAGTGACTGTAGGTTTCTTAGGATCATCCCCTTCTCAAATGAGCCCAATTGACCCTTCCAGGTCCCATTCTTTATCGATTTCTACCACATTTACCCCCCCACCCCTGTGATCGGGGAGGGGATTGTTGCAGATATTAGGTGCAGTCTCCTTTGCCTGTATAACCTTGGTATCGATCAGCATCTGGATTTTATCCTTCAGAGTGCGACATTCATCAATAGTGTGACTCTTTATGACCGAATGGTAGGCGCATGTCTTGTTTGGATTGACCCATTGAGAAGAATTTTCCATGACGACAGTGGAAATGGGAGTGACGTAACCGACATCTTTCAATATTTCATACAACTGGTCGATGGGTTCAGCAATAGGGGTATATTGTCTGGGCGGTCTGCGGTCAAAATTTTGTCTGGGTTTTTGATAGTTTTGGCGGGCTGGTGGTTAGTGGTAGTATGTTGGCTGGGTGTTGTAAGTATGGTAAGTGGTGTCGGGTTGTGGATATCTGGGAGGTGAAGGCTGATATATGGGTGGAGGTGTTTGATATGTGAGAGGAGATTTCGGAACTTGAGCTACCATCACAGCACCTACTTCCTTTTTTTTGGATATGCCTACTGACTGCAAGGCTTTGTCCGTAGCTTGTAATGCCTCAAAATTGGTTACCATCCCGCTTTTAATTCCCTTTTCTATTATTTCTCGCAATTTGATGATGTCAAAGAATTTATGATTTTCAATAAACATTAACCTCTCATAATATTGCGGATCCTAGGCCCGGACGAAGAATTTGTTCATTTGTTCTTCTTCCAATGCCGGCCTTACTTTTGCAGCTTCTGATCTCCACCGAGTATCATACTCGTGGAAAGTCTCTGTTGGTTTATTCTTAAGATTCTGGATATATAATATATATGGTGCATTCTTTGTATTGAATCTGCCCCGATCTATGAAATCCGACGCCATGCTTACCCAGTTAATCCACTTCTTTGGATTTTGACTAATATACCAGGATAGGGCGTCTCCGGTGAGGCTTCTCATGAATAAATTCAGGTGCATTCTTTCATCTTTACCAACCCCTACGAGCTTGTTGCAATACGTTCTCATATGCACCTTTGGATCACCTGTTTCGTCGAAAATTTTGAATTTAGGAGGTTTGTAACCCTCTGGCATTTCTACGTCTGACTGAATACACAAATCCTCATAGTTCAGACCATCGATTCCTTTACCACCTTCGAAACCTTGGACTCGACTTGTAAGCTTCTTAAGTTCCTCCGCCATGTTCTTGATGAGCAGGTCATTCTCGGTGAATTCTGGTGTGTACGGGGTTTGTTGTGATGTGTGGGGTAAGGTTTCTACGTATATGGGGTTACTTTGGTGGAATCCAGAGATTTGGGTGTAATGGTGATCATTGGTTGAGTTCTGGGGATCAGGGATAGGTTGAGGTGTGTTTTGAGGAGTGTGGTAAGTGGTAGTTTGTGAGTATTGGGTCGGCTGATGTTGATGTTGTGGAGGAGTCGGTACTGGTGGAGGATTCGGATTTTGGGGAGGCATGGCGCACTGATGAGGTGCGGGAGGATTTTGCGGGTGCTGGTTTTGTGTGTTTTTATGAGGTGTTGGGTTTTGGGCATTTTGTTGGTTGATGTCTGGGACGTTCAAGGTGAGGGAAAGGTTTTCCAAGTTACGGACCTGCTCAAGTTCCCCTTGTAACTCCAGTATCTTTTTCTCTAACCTCAAAACCAAGTCATTCTGTGCCGGAGTACTCCGACCATCCGAAGTCTCAACATTCTATGCATGTGTTGCGTTGTCTTTTCTGATAACACTCATATCGTCCATCTTAGCCTTTCCTTTGTTCTTAGGGTCACTTGGAGGAGGAGGATATGGAGGACCTCTAGATCTGGTATGATATGCCGATGATGTCAGTATGCACGAACCAACCTTAGGGAATGGGAATAAACAAAACAAAGGAAAGCAAAAGGTAAAAAAGTCAGTAAGGAATATTAGAAGGATATTTGCAGTATTTAAACACGTATTGCATTGTAAATTCGTGTCCTAATTTAGGGAACCTCATTGTGCCCAACGCAGGCCTAGAGACATATAGATTTGGAGAAAACTCAATGCCGATAACTGCGTCATTTCATTAATATGATAAATAGACCAAATCTATACCAAAACGTCAATAATTATAAAGAGTCACTAGTGGCATCTTCCTTATTACAATCGAATTCTAAAACAAATCTAGAAAATAAGTAAATATCAATCCTAATCTACTCGGTCCCACAGGGACCTTCTCCAAGATTGGACTTTTTAGCCCCATCGATCAGACTCCCCAGGTCGCGTATGTCCAACAACATATATGCCCTTGCTAGATGTCCTCCTTCATTTCCCTCTGCATTATGACAATCCACAACCCTTTTCCTCATCTTCCCCCCAATCTCCATAAAACCCTTCTCTAAATACTCCAACCTCTCTGTTGATTTGGTAGCGATTCCCCTCCATTCGTTAATTTCTTCCATGTCCACTTTGTGTTGTTCCAAATGTCTGGCCTCAGATTCAAAAATCCCTTTGTGTAACCTCTTGTATTTGACTTATGCCTCAGCAGCGTCATCTATGATCCTAGTTCTCAAATCGATCCCTGGCTTGACCTCTCCCGCTATGTCATCGACCAACCATGATGGTTAGAAGTACAAATGGCCGACGTGATACCGATTTGCCTCAATAGTATCCTTTTCTACAATAATGTTTTGATACCACATGTGATGTGGCTCGCAATTAAATGGAATAGCATTCCCCTGGAAGTCTGCTTTGTAATGAACCATTTTGGAGACTCGTGGTATGACTTGTTTCCTCCCAGCTTGCCTCATGACTCTTATAGGAGCATAAAGATAGATACCCCTTAATACGATTAACACTAGATGAGGAACATCTCTTGACCTGATCATGAATTCACTACATGGAATCACTCGAACATCCAATGGACCTTGTCATCAGTCAAATTGCTGAAGAAGTGTACCCAACTCACAGCGTTTCCCGGTTGTGCAAACCTGTCCGGGATATAAGTCATTCTTTTCGGATGGTGATAAGCTATGGGGTCATTCCATGGTCACCACAAAAAATCTTGGCGATATTGTCCTCTCTGAAGATGTTCCAACAACCATATTTGTAGAAACAAATTGCAACCCTCAAAATGCCTATATCATTTCTTGCAACGGTCTAAAGCTCGGTACATCTCAGCCACGATCATCAGGACAATAGTGTAAGTCTGCCCCTCGATTCCTTCCATTAGGGTCTTAGTAACCATAGCTAGGCGAGTGTGGATCATTTCTCCTTGTATTGGGAATACCAGCATCCCCAGAAAACAAACGATGAATACAAAAATCCGACAGTGAGTCCAACCCAGAGACGTGATGGCAAACTCATCATGCTAAAGGCGATAGGACTTGCTGTGAACATAATGCTCGTAAAGGAAATCGAACGGTATGTAAGATTTATTCAAGCAGACTAACTCATCATTCCTTCTGAAACCCATCATTTTTAGAAATCCTCGAGAAGTACGACTTTCCGGTACCAACAAACCAAAGCTATCCCAAGGAAGCCCAACAAAGCCTCTTATTTCCTCTAGAAGGGGAGTCATTTTTATGTCACCAAAATGGAAGACGTCCCTATTCTCATCCCAGAACATAGTAGCGGCCTCAATGAGTACATTGTTTGGTTGAATATCTAACAGAGAAGGTAAATTCCTGAGAACTCTTTTCACATGGTTTTTATCACTTGGAGAGAGATTTTCCCACCAATCTAGCAACAAAGTGGGATTGTCCCAACCTATGGGACGCGACGGGCACCCGGTACCTTACTCAACCGAGTACCAACATAACATATCTTTCTTATCATACTATCACGGGTAAATGTGCCGAAATGGTCACAATGACATAATCGAAATAAAACATAAGGGAATGCTAGACATATGAAGACCTAATATGATATAGAAACGTATACATGTGACGTACGCTCCTATAAGGCTGACATGACCATTTGTAAACTCAAAACATAGGCCGACAAGGCCATACAAGTATCCATATACTTTACATTTGTATACAAGCCTCTAAGAGTACATAAACATCAAAAAGATTGAGATAGGGCCCCGCCATACCAGTCAATGCATGTCCCAATCATACTGACCAAATAGGCAACTCCGGAGCAAATGGAGTGCAGCAACACCTTCCACTGAGCCGATAGCCTACTAAGAGGACTATCAACCTGTATATCGGGACCTGTGGGCATGAAACGCAGCGTCCCCAAGCAAAAGGGACGTCAGTACGAATAAAGTACTGAGTATGTAAGGCAGAATAGCATAACTAAGAACAGTAATGTAAAGAGATGTAGGAGATACAACTTGTAGCATCTGAGTGCCTCTTAGAGATAGTGACATGAAATGTGTGATACATATATATACATAATATTTTAAAAACATCCGCCTCTGTGAGCATCATCATCATCATATCATACCCGGCCTCGAAGAGGACTCGGTAAAAACATACCCGGCCATCATAAGGCTCGGAAGAATCGTACCCGGCCACGTGGAGCTCGGTAAACCCAACTGATCAGTGGTTGCACAATAGGTGTCGTACCCGGCCGACAATATCGCGGCTCGGTAGAGTAAAATAGATACTATATATAATGCATGTTGTACTCATGGAATCACGCTCTAAACCTTTTGGAGTGACGTAAGGTAGTTGCACCTTCGATTAACATTATGTACATCATACCATAAATATGAAATTCACTAGGAATCAAGTATTATACATACTTTCTTAGAATAACTTTGTAAGGAAAGAACAACATTGACCACCTTAGTTGCTAGGAGTAGATTCATTATGAAATAGCGTATCATTTACGTTCGTTTCACTTTAGATCATGCCAAAAGAATGAAGGAAGTGCCTTAACATACCTTATCAAAATCTTTCCACTCACCAAGTTGAACTAGCCTCTTTTCACCTTAATCTACAACAACAATAATAATACTATCATTAAGTTATGAAAGGTACAACTATCGCACAACGAACGACAAGCTTATTTTGTATAAAAACGGGCAGCATCTCCCCTGTTATCCTTACTTCCTCCAAATTCAAGATAATACCAACAAAACAAGAACAAAACAACAAAAACAACATATATACATTATTTTCCAGCCTTATATACACCACAAAATACTACAAAACAGCCCAACACACCGCAATCTCTTCATACACAAAACGATCACCGTAGTAGTATCAAACGACCCGGAAATGTTACGACGAACGAACAGCCCACCACCCTACATATATATGGTGTTTATCCACACCCTTAATCCTCCAAAAATCCACAAAACATTGGTGAAATACGCAGCCCAACAGTAACACAAAACAGTCCGCTACAAGTCAAATAACTCAAACTCACGGCTTTCGATCACCATCCTGTGAGTTCTAACTATTAGGAAACACATTTATCAACCTTCCTTGATATTTAAACACTTAAATACAGATATTACACGTTTCTTAACTATGAATTACCTTCCAAAACTCTAACTACAAAGAAAAAAGAGAGGGCGGTATAATGATACTTACGTCGTAGGGATCGTTTTGATGTAATCGCTTCTCGATTTCATGCCCAAGATGATAATATTCTTTGAAACCCTAGAAGATAGCTTAAGGATATGTTTATGGGTGTTCTCTGGTCATGTTATACTGAAAAATGAAGAGAAAGCCGACCTAAGACTTATATATATCAACTTTGGAAAAGTCAAAGAGGTGCTAGCTTGGCACCGTAGCATTGGCCCATCTTCCGATGCTTATATATTTTTATCCAAATTTCGTATGAATGAACGGTTAAGAGAGTTGGAAACTAAATTCCAAGACCTTCAATTTGGTATATAATATGTCCCAATAAAACCTCATATAACACACGAAATTTACTCCTCAAAAATCTTTAGTGAACCACCTACTTGTCACCTATGATGTCTGTGCAGTCTCGCAAAACTGCAAATATCTCTCTAATCCTCGTATCGATGAACAGTTTAATGTGTTGGAAACTTGACTCATAGATATTAAATTTGGTAGGTAGATCATCCCCTAATTCCAAGTATATTGGGAGAAAATCTCAGATACATTTGACCTAAGTTTCAACAAATTTATGAATGTAACTTGTGAAGACCTTTGCCAACTTTTGTTCCACAACTTGCTTGACTTCAAAACGTAGCACACGACTATCATATCAAAAATATAACTCATAGCATAACCTCCTTATCATGTAATGAACCACAGTCTCACCCGAAAGTACATGTTATAACATTCCAAACTCGTCTACTTTCGACGAAACTTATTTTCTTAAATTGGTTTAGCTTCTAAGATTTCCAACCCTCTCGGTACTCGTTATTCATGATCTTAAATATTTGTAACCTCCAAGGTAACATGATGAACTTACTTTATATGCTTCCAAGTATAATCTTATTTCTGAGCTTACATCAATTGACTTACAACGTACTCTCACGTATAAAAACATGGGGTGTAACAGGGATACTTCGAACCATGCCAAACCTGTGGACTTCGTGCCTCATTTCTCCAATACAAATAAAGTTAGCCCTTTCCCCCTCCGGATTCGACTATTTACACATTAATAACATATCGGCACGTTTTCTCCAAATAATGCACATATCATGATTGTACCCGTTGGGATTATGGAAATCCCGGTGGGCTTTGGACAAGGCTTGCCTTAGAGAGTTATTATGTGTATAGCGTTCTAACCCATACTAGGTTTAGACATGATGCACCACAGTTAATATTAGGGTGGGGTTTCTAGAAAAGTCTAGACTGGTACCCTCAAGTGGACAACTTGAGAGGGAAAGGCACGGAACTGTCGATTGCACCGTTGATCGACTAGTTTTACCGCAAATAAGTCTTTCCAAATTTAAAAAGGGTCATTTAGGAAGAGCACGGACACTCATCAAGTGCCGCTATGATATTAATTACGCACGAGTGGAATATGATGTGGAGCATGGTTTAAGTAAAGATAAAATAACATGTTGTCAAGTATTTTGCATGATGAAGGCAGTGAATGCAGTATTATATGAAACGTAAAGACATAGAAAGAAAGAAAAACAAGGAAGAAGTTAGTTCGCCCAATATGAAGAAATTGCAATAAAGGAAACAAAAGGGTGTAAGGGTAGGGAGAGACATGATGTAGCAAATATAAAAGATTTGGAGCAAGTGAACACGACTAGAAAATAAGGAAAATGCACATTGTAACCAAATTAAGCGAAGAGTTGCATACGAATTCACATAAAGGGAAAATAGGGAAGAGGGTGTGCATGTAGAAATAAAAGGGAAAATGGGAGAGGGGTATTCAGGTAATCAAAATAATAGAGACACCCTTATCAGAGGAGACTAATCCATATAGACCAAGTCCGCAATAGTAAGAGCCTAAAAATATCTCCAGTAGAGTCGCCATGCTGTCGCGCCCCTTTTTCTCGCAAAATCGGGTTTCGACACGTGATAACTCTTTTAAAGAAGGATGTTAAAAGAGAGAGTCTCCACCTAACGGGTTTGAGGTGCATTAGGGCACCTATTTACAAATAAATCAGGTTTAACCAGTTTGCGTCACCAAAGATCGGGTAAGGGCTCAAATTACCTCGAGGAGAAGGTGTTAGACACTCCTCGAGGTCCACAACTATGGGTCCCAGCTGAACTCGAAGATATGAATTAGTCTAAACAAAAGATGAAATTTGGCAAATAAATAATTAATTTTTGAGACAAAGGTGGGGTGTCCTATGTTTGTTAGCCTAAAGGATCACCCCGTGCAACATAAATAATACTTTGTAACTCCCTCGAGGTGGGGTGTTACTCGTATTATTCAGCGGGCACAAAATATCATCTCATGTTACCCGATTACTATCTTTAAGTTGTTTATCTAAGGCGTACTAGTTGATTTTAAATCATACCTTATGCATGCACTACCCGTCCCATACATATGGACCAGGAGGCGTTTAGACATCTATCTTGGGTGGTTCTAGACTTAACTTAGGTTGCTCAAAAAAGGAGAAAACTAGGCGACATACAAAATAATTCGGACTTTCATGTATAGACAAATAATGGCTCAAGTTAGCCTCCGCACTTAGTCAACCAAATGCACGCTAACCACTTAACATTTGACAGTTGCAGATTTTAGACAAATTAAAGTTATTGAATCCTATAGGCATGATCTCTATGTGATTCTTGATTTTAATGAGCAACTAGTTTCATATGTAGAAGCTATTTTCTTGATAAAATTTCTAAAAGACTACGAAGTTACCTACTGATCATAATTATAAGAGGTTAAACCTATAGGCATGATATCTAGGTGATTCACGCAGTAACTAACAATGGTAATCACAGGAATATATTCAGAACTGCTTAGTCGAGTCCTATAGGCATGCTTTCTAATAATGATAATTAGCACAGTGTTGAAAGTTCAACATTATCACTTGAAAGAAACGCGCATGATAATAATTAAGACTGATTTTAGACCCTATAGTCAGGATTTCTGTATTCATAAATTGAGACTGATTTTAGATCCTATAGGCATGATTTCTATAGTCATAATTGAGACTGATGTTAGATCCTATACGCATGATTTCTATAGTCATAATTTAGACTGATTTTAGATCCAATAGGCATGGTGTCTTAATTTGCAGATTAGGTAGCATGTAAATTAACAGAATCCTATACAGCCTAATGGATGTGCACATTGAGATATTGGTCATTTAATATCATATAGGCATGGTTTCTAACAGGTAAAAGCAGAACACATTTGAGAAAAGTTGAGAACCTATAGGCAGGATTTCTAACGCATAATAACTAAACATATTTGAGCATAATAACACATTTGAGCAAAGTAGAGCACATATAGGCAGGATCTCTACCCATTTAATGCAAGTATTAAGATAAACCCCCTTTTCCCAATTTTACTAATACGCCAATTGTTATTACAACATTATTACAGACCCAATGAATGGCATAAAATATAAAATAACTATAATGAGCCTAAAATAGACCCAAAGATATACCCAGCCAGGCCAGGCCTTCATTCTCATGGTTCACAACAGCCCGGAAATTACATCTTCATTGACATAAGGCAGCCAAAAACCAATTGATTCATCTAGTAGATAGAAAATAGAGTTGAGCAAATAGAACCAAGACCCTAGTGTGTCAGAGTTCCCAAGGGCTTCAAGAGCCCAGGGCAATGCACACACTAGGGAGGTTGATAGGGGAAATTCAGAGAAAGACTAAGGACCAAATCCTAGTGTGTTAGAGTTCACAAGGGTCTCAATTGGACCCCGAGCAGTGCTCACACTGGAGGTCAAATGATAGAACCTAAGTAGCCTTGGCTTTCAGCCGGCTAAGAATAAGAACTCAAAAAAGACCAGGCAGTAAGGGAATAAACTAAGGTTAAGGGACAGCACTGAGGGATACAAACAGATTCAAGTTGAGCACATAGAACAGGTAATAGAACATGCTTAGGTTTTAAGAACAGAAAAACAAGTTCAACACATAATGCATATATTAGCAATATAGGTTTGCAAGATTGATGTACACGGACTCATAGTAAGAAAAGGGTTCAGATTATGCTTAGTGTAGATGCTAGTCTCCCAAGAAGGGATCATATCAATTGACAACAGAACTTAACAGAATGAGAAACAATTAGGGAAACTATTGGGGAGTCAAGACATGGTAGAAGCATACAGGATCAAACATTCTACATGTCATCACAACAAGTTCAGAAACAGACTTATGCTAGATGCTTAGTGAATAAATTCATGCTTAGTCAAATAATCTATAAAAGGCGATATGAAAGCATGTTCAAGTAACAAGGTTAATAGCAAATTTAAATACTAAATATATGGCTAAAGTGCAAAGGTTCTAAACATCGGTAACACATAGGGTAGGCACACTTTAAAGAAAATTAACTAGATCAAATCAGGTCTAAGCATGTCTCAAACTACAAACGTAACGGAATTAAGATTAGAAAGGCCTAAAATTGAAGTAAGACAGCCAGAATTGCACACGAGAACAGCCCAGAAACACATTAAACCACAATCTTCATAAGTGAAAACATATTCTAATGACAGGTAAATAGGAATGAAATGACAAAGGTTTGGTAACTCACTACTTAAGCGAAAGACAAGAAAGAACGGAAGTCCAAAGTGTTATGAATATCAACAAAGAGCATGAACCCAGAATTTCTGGCCTTGGATTTCAGCCGGTCAGGAACCAGAATATAGGGCAAGAGTATTAGATAACAAAGAGCACGCAACTTTAATTTTTTTAGTAAATTTCTTAATAATTCGAGTCTGTCTCAAAAGGGAATGTGGAGGGGTTTATATAGCAGTAGAAAATGAACACCCAAATAAAGAAAATCATCAATCAACCACTAGAAAGGAAAGAACATCACATGCAATCGAAATCAGTATGGAAAAGAAAGAAATTTCAAAAACCCTAATTTTAGGGAAAGTACAAAAATCGGCAGAATCTAAAAATACCAAATCAAACGTTGCACAGAATAAGATGAATATAGACAGAAATATCACTTAAAATCACATAATCGAACCAATTTTAGTTCGATCTAATAGATCCGAAACCCTAATTTTTAGGGGAAGTAAGAAACAACAGAAAGATACAAAGATTCGTACCCATAATATAATAAGAGTGAATATAGACGGAATCGTGAAAAGGTCAAGAAGTTGAACCGACTTTGGTTCGATTTTGATGAAATACGCTTGCCATGTTTAGGCAAGCGGTATAGGGAAGGATCCAGTACCATGGAAGAGTCGTATATGGCAAGAAATGACTGTATAATCCCATGTCCAGTGGGATTAGGGGAGGGATTTGGGGGAGAAGATGACTAGGGTTTGACAGAGAGAAGGGGGGTTTGAGATAATTCAAAGGAGGCGTGTGGTGAAAGTGTTCAGGGTTAGGGGAGTGTTAGGGTAATTAAAAGGGAAGGAGTAATATGGGCCGTTGATCGGCCATGATTAGTTGGGGGTCTTGGGTCGGGTTGGTTTAATTGGTTGGGTTCGGAGTTATTTGGTTTGGGCTTATATGTTATTAGACCGGGACTGGGTAGTTTAGGTTCGAAAATAGGTAAGGTTTGGTCCAGATTTTAAATACCCAATGTTTAATAAATAAATAATTTATAAAAGTAATTATCAAATAACAAAATATCATTTGTGCACTAAAATGATTTAAAATAACTACTAAATAATATAAAAAAATAAAAATCATTTTCTATATAAATAATATAATTATATATGCATGTGGACTATTATTGCAAAATGTGAACTTTAGCATTAAAAATGCAAATGTAGTTATAAAAAATGCACTGAAAAATATTTAAAACCTCATATTGATACAAACGATAAGTTTAGATGATTAAATCATCATAAAAATAATTTAGAGGATAATTATTAGATATTTATTTAATAAAATACAGAAATAAATTGATTTAAATTCTTTAGAAATATGGAAAATTATGAAAAAATACTTGTGTATGCTTATAAATCAAATGATGATGCATATGCACTATTTTGAAAGTATATATATATATGTTTTCAAAATATGAGGGAAAANGTGTGTTTGTGAAATTGGGAAAATGGGTATACTCTAATGTTTGCATGAAAGGGTAAAAAAGCATGCCTATAAGATTCGTATGATCTACTTGTTATTTTAACCAACCTGTCATATATGCTTTTCAATCTCCATGTGCACTAGTAGAAATCATGCCATTAGGAGAATCGCACACTCGCACAACTTGTGCTTTATTTATTCCTATCAGTACTGCTATGTCTTACTAGACAGCATGCCTATAGGAAACAAATGTCAATAAACAGTCCTTCGATTTGTATAATTTCAGCATATTCCTTAGATGCCTTGCTTATAGGATTATACTAGCTTATATTCTACTAATTTTCACCTAGAAATCATGTATATAGGACCCTAATCAACCAATTAGCTACTGTTATTGTTATCATATTGCCCCGCCTAGATAACATGCTTATAGGGGTAAAGTGTTATAAAACAAGTTCGATTGTAAATTGCTAGATCCAGCCTATAGGACCCTATCACTCGCTTAATTTTGTTTATGAGATCAACTTGTCAAGGTTGGGCTCTCAAAACTGTTTTTATTGTTTAGCTACACCACTATTAGAAATCATGCCTATATGGCAATGTCATTTTTCTAAAACTGGTATCTATAAAACTTGCGTTAATAGCTCTAAGGTTCGTAAATGGTTTACTGCCTCCTCACTAAGAGTAATAATGTTATATATGTGATATTGGAATTAAGAGTCACGTAGAAACCATGTCCATAGGGCTTAATGGCTTTAATTTACCTCAACTCTGAAATTGTGTAATGCTTAATGCGAAAAATCTATTTGCGAGCATTTATTGTCTAAGTGTAGAGGCTAACCTGTGTGGAACAGCCAACTTCGTCACATTTGGAACAACCAAAAGTATTGTCAGAAGTATGCATCTAAACTGGGGTTCATAGGCAAGGAGGTCACAATATCTCTAGAATGTGTCACAATCTTCGGTTCATCTAAATTATTTGATGTCGCATACTACTACATTTCAAATAACTATATTTATCAAATGCATTGCATATTTTTCGAAAACTTTTTCTATGAGAGCCAGATGTTGCCCAGTGTAACTCAAACAGGATCTCAAGACATGAGAAAATGACGAGCAAAAAAAAAAGCATGAACCGACCTTCCCCCACAAAACTCATGATTTTTCTTTTGATGCAGGCACGATAAGACAACATTATCCGCAGATACATCAAGTCACTACCTTTATGACGACAAATTACCTAGAGAAAACACCTCCAGCTAAGAAATACTTTACTTTCTCACTATCACTCATCATTTCTTGCATAAGGCTAAGCACTGCCTTTCCTGCATGAGACTAAGCGTTGTATGTTCTTCTTGCATGAGGCTAAGCATTTCCTCCCTAATTGCATAAGTCTAAGCATTGCCTTTCCCTGCATGAGACGAAGCATTGTCTCCTCTCCCTGCATGAGGCTAAGCATTTCCTCCCTAATTGCATAAGGCAAAGCACTACCTTTCCCTGCATGAGACAAAGCATTGTCTCCTCTCCACTAAGCATTGCCTCCCTAATTGCATGAGGATAAGCATTGCCTTTCCTGCATGAGACTAAGCATTGCCTCCTATTCTTGCACGAGGCAAAGCATTGCCTCCCTAATTGCATAAGGCTAAGAACTGCCTTTCCTACATGAGACTAACCATTGTCTCATATTCTTGCACGAGGCTAAGCATTGACTCCCTAATTGCATAACGCTAAGCATTGCTTTTCCCTACATGAGACTAAGCATTGTCTCCTATTCTTGCACGAGGCTAAGCATTTCCTCCCTAATTGCATAAGGCTAAGCATTGCCTTTCCCTGTATGAGACTAATCATTGTCTCCTATTCTTGCACGAGGCTAAGAATTGCCTCCCTAATTGCATAAGGCTAAGCATTGCCTTTCCTTCATGAGACTAAGAATTGTCTCCTCTTCTTGCATGAGGCTAAGCATTGCCTCCCTAATTTCATAAGGCTAAGCACTGCCTTTCCTGCATGAGACTAAGTGTTGTCTCCTCTTCTTGCATGAGGCTAAGCATTGCCTCCCTAATTTCATAAGGCTAAGCACTGCCTTTCCTGCATGAGACTAAGTGTTGTCTCCTCTTCTTGCATGAGGCTAAGCATTGCCTCCCTAATATCATAAGGCTAAGAACTGCCTTTCCTGCATGAGACTAAGAATTTTTTCCTCTTCTTTCATGAGTCTAAGCATTGTCTTTCCCGCATGAGACTAAGCATTGTCTCCTCTTCCTGCATGAGGCTATGCATTTCCTCCCTAATTTCATAAGGCTAAGTATTGCCTTTTCCCGCACGAGACTAAGTATTTGTCTCCCTGTTGGTTGATTTCCCAATGCACACGCAAGTGTACGTTGTCGACAAGTAATATAGGAATTG
>ML324276.1:871-24313 GCA_005239505.1 Nicotiana paniculata
AGACCATAACCCTGGAATATTTATCTCTACTGAATACATTACAATAGTTCTTGTTACTTGATAATTAGATATTTCATAGAATTTTAGTATAAATTAATACATCATTGATCTTATATTGGCTTGGTTAAAGAATAATTAAAGTGAATTAGCTAGTAGTTTATACAAGTCTCTGTGGGTACGATATCTGGACTTAAAATCCTATATTACTTGTCGACCACGTACACTTGCGTGTGCATTGGGATTTCGACCACAACATCTCCCTCGGACAAATCCACCCCTCTCTATGGCGCATATTGATCATGTTGCTCTTCTTATTTAGCAAGGCCGAGGGGCTGGAATTTACTTTAAACCACCTCATGCGGTTGTACCGGCCTCGAATCTATCAAGGACCGATTAGGCTTCAACGCCGAGCAACGAAGGCCTTGTTCTCGAGCACCGACGAAGATAAGGATTGAGGTTGGATGAGCAATTCATACGAATGAGGACCCGCGACATAATACCGGAGGAGAAGATGTCGTTCCCTGAGGAGTGGAACCCCAACTGTAAGTAACATATCAAACGTCTTTCTCAATATCTGATTCGGTTATGTCTAACATTCTCATTTATTTTGTAGTTGTTTCTAGGATGCCCCAAGTGGTCCCCGATCTCGATTACTGGGTTCGGAAGTTGGCCTCGACTTCTTCCCACGCTGAACGTTCATGGCGTGACTTGGAAAGGGGCCGAAGGGAGGACAAGAACCACGGTAAGGATCCCTATGCTCAGAAGACATCTTAAGTACTTTATTTCTTACTAACCTTATTTTATGCAGGCCTAACCAAGGATCCCGTTCTGAGGCCCTCAAGTGGCGAAGGAGAAGCCAAGTCCCCGATTCCGAAACCAGAAAAGGACAAAAAGAGGAAAAGTGCCTCGCAATCCGAAGACCCCAAGCCCAAGCCTCGAAGGGTGAGGAGGAAAACGGTTGCTCTCTCAGTGGAATCGGCCCAAAAACTGAGAGATGAAGACGAGGAAGAAGAGGAAGATGCCTCAGCTGACGGTCCGACCCAGGAAATTCGTGAAGTCGCCAAACCTTCCGAGCCAATGGCGGTTGCTGCAACTAAGCATCGTATCGAGGAGTCTTTCAAAGAAAAATTCGAGCATGGATCCTGAGTCTCCAGAGGTCGAGATCATTTCTCGACCAACTGCAACTACACCAGACGAGGCCGGTTTTGGGACGCAGAAGATCGACCAGAGCGTCCTGAGCGACTTGCTCGGGGCCATAACAACAGGTCAACTGCCTTCGCTGCCGACCTTTTTCGAGGAGGCGATAAAGGAGGCCCGGGAGTTGAAGACTCACGTTATTGACCGCGGCTCTAGTGTAGGTAATCCCTTCCGATATTGCTTTACTGGGGTCGATGATGCCTCTGACATCAGTGATGCTTCGATCCTTATGGAGGAGGCCCAACGTCTCCTTTCTCGGGTAAGTATCAGTTACTGTTGGTCATTTTCCTTCGCTTTATTCTCGACCAATCTAATTTGTATTTTCTTTCTTGTATAGGCCTCTGCTAAGTTTCGAGCTGACCTTAGTCAGTTCGAGGTCGAACTCCAGAAGGTCTCGGAGGAGAGGAACATTCTGAAGCTACTTTGTGGCTAAAAGGACGAAGCTATAAAGGATCTTCAAGCGGATCTAGCCAGGGCTCATGAAGAGGAGGCCGAACTAGACAAGCAAGTAACCATCCTGTTGATAAAGACGGACTCAATCCAACAGTGGAAGCTAACACTTCACTATCTCAGTTGCAGCAGAAAGTAGAAAGGATCGAGCTGCTCCGGGGAGAGGTCGATCAGGTTAAGGCCGATTGTGGTCGGTGGAAGGGAGTATGGACCTCCTATCTGTGAAGAAAGAGACTACCTCGGCCAAACTTTCATCAGTCAAGGCCCAACTCCGAGGCATCAAAGAGAAAATCTCGTCCCAGGCCAAGAAAATCGAGGAACTTGAAGCCGAGTTTGCCGAGGCCTAGGCGGAGATCGAGAAGACCAAGGTCATGGCGGACAAGTCCATCGCCATGTACCGGGTCGATGTTGAGACTTCTCAAATGCATCTAAGGGAGGCTTCCGATCGGGAGCAAAAAAGAAATGACCTGGCCAAATTTCAATCCCCGAGGGAAACCCTCGAGGAAATCCACGCTTGAGGTTTTGACCTCTCCGAGGAGATAGCCCAGGCCAAGGTGCTCGAAGTCGAAGCCAAAAAGATTGCCTCCTATGATGAAGAAGATGGTGATGAAGAAGGTAGACGGGACGGATCTGATGGGGGGCCTGAAGAAGAAGTTGTTCTCGGAGAAGCTGCTCGAGAAGAAGTCGCTCCCGGGGAAGCTGCCCCCGAAGGAGAGGTCGCCCCTGACCGTAGTTAGGACTTAGCTTATTTTTTCCTTTTCTTTTTGTAATACCTTGATCGGTCCTTTGTACATACCTTTCAATATATAATAGAAAACTTCTTTTCGATGCCTTCATAGTTTTCATGTTCAAGTATGTTTTATGTCTTTTCCTTGTGAATTTTTTTACTTCTGTAACTTCACCAATCGAGTGAGCCTTGGCTTCGAACTCAGAGCAAAATAAACCCTTAGGTTTTTTAGTTAAGAGAGGTTAAGTCCCTCAGCTCAGCAACATGTTTGAGATTTTATCTCAGATGGCTCGATCGAAGCCATAACTGCATTACTTTTATAACTAAGTTCGAGTAAATAAAGCAAACCCTTGGTTTTTTTTTATCAAATAATGGGTAAGTTTCGAACTTAGAGTAATATACTCCTTAAGGTTTTATGGCAAATCTTCAAGCTATATTTTAGTCGACTTTATTCAAGCTCGGAATAATTGAACCCTTAGGTCCGAAATGAGTGAGAACAATGTCTCAAACTCTAAATGTACTGGCCCTTAGGATCTTTAGACTGGGTCGATATGGCCTCTAAAAAATGGCTATTATTTCCCCTTTTCGGCTTAAAAGACTTAGTAAAAATTTCTTTACGCCTTAGCATTTATTTTTACCCGTTGGATTTTTTGAGGGTCCAATGATTGAAACCCCTTTGCTTTTTGTGCCTTAGCACGTTTGTGTTAAGATAGTTTGATACCTCTTAAGGTTTTTCAAAGGCTGATATTATCGAATCCTTTTGGTTTTTCGAGGGCTGATTTTATGGGAGCCCTTGATTGTTTGCCGAGGGTAGCCTTTTAATTTTTTAAAGAATTCGAAGGCCTATTGTGTATAGAGGAATTTGGACGTCTCCGAGCCACGTAATTTTGGTCGTAGCCTTTAATATGGTTGTAGCCTTCGGGTATGCCTCTTGGGCTTATTTCCCGATAACATTTTGAACTTAGTCCCCGAGAATGGTGGCGTTGGCCTATATATCGAGGGGTTACTCTTTGAGGTCTTGTGACTTTGAGTTTAGATAACTCGAGTACGCAGTCCCCGAGTGTTCGAATTATGTTTGTACTTGGATCTTGAGCCATTTTTCAAAAAATCATAAGTATGAGATTTTCTAGTAGAGAATTTGCTTCGAGACACGAGACGTTTGATAAATAAAGAATGCTTCTTTGAATAATTTATACATGCATACATGTTTTTCCATAGGGACTCTACTAATCTATCTTTATGGACACGGTTCATTCGACCGTTTGGCCCATTACAAAGTCTTCCCTATCGAGGCCCTTTGACACGAGGTACATGACATCCGAGGGTGATCCCCCCAGTACTCAAGGTTTATTGCAAAGAAGCCTTGGATATTGTTTAATTGTCCTCATGTAGCACATAACTATTTCCTCGTTAAAAACCTTGCCGGGAAAACCCATTTGGGATAAAACTCAATCTAAGGGAAAAAGAGTGCAACGCGTACTTTAAAACCTGAGGTCTCGATGCCTTTGGTCGAACTCCTGGAATGAGCTAGTGCCAAAAATATAAATGAAAGAAAAGATAAAGTTATACAATAGTATCGCTTGAGAAGTTATATGTTCCACTTGTTTGGCAGTGGTTTCCCGTCCATCATTTCGAGTTTATAAGATCCTTTCCCGACTATATCGAGGATTTGGTAGGGTCCTTCCCAATTAGGGCCGAGTTTCCCTTTATTAGGATCTCGAGTGTTGATGGTGACTTTTATTAATACTAAGTCCCCGACTCTGAAGTGGCGAAGTTTGGTTCTCCTATTGTAGTATCTCTCAATTCGTTGCTTTTGTGCGGCCATTCAAACGAGTGCAGCTTCTCATTTTTCATCTAACAATTCAAGGCTGGTATTCATAGCCTCGTGGTTTGATTCCTCTATTGTATGTCAAAACCTGGAACTGCGCCCTCCGACCTCGACTAGAATCAAGGCTTCGGAGCCATATACAAAGGAAAATAGAGTTGCTCTTGTGCTGGACTTCGATGTTGTCCGATACGCCCAAAGAACCTCGGGTAAAATTTCCCTCCATTTCCCTTTAGCTTCGTTCAACCTTTTCTTTATGTTTTGGATAATAGTCTTGTTCGTTTATTCGGCATGTCCGTTCCCACTAAGGTGATATGGTGTTGATAGTGTCCTTTTTATTTTATGGTCTTCGAGGAATTTCGTTACCTTGCTGCCGATAAATTGTTTACCATTGTCACATACTATTTCTGTGGGTATCCCAAATCGACATGCGATGTGATCCAAGATGAAATCTATAACTTCTTTCTCTATGACTTTCTCGAAAGCATGTGCTTCAACCTATTTAGAGAAATAGTCAGTCATATACAAAATTAAATTAGCTTTACCTTGGGTCAATGACAGAGGGCAGACAATGTCCATCCCCCATTTCATGAATGGCCACGGGGATAGGACCGAGTGAAGTTATTCTCCGGGCTGGTGGATCATCGATACAAACCTTTGACATTTATCGCATCTTCGAACAAACTCCTTAGAGTCTTTTTCCATGTTATCCCACTAGTATCCTGCTATAATAACCTTGCAAATTAGTAACTCGATGCCGAAATGGTTTCCACAAGTGCCTTCATGGACTTCTCGTAGAACATTATTAGTATCTCCCGGTCCTAAACACACCGCCAATGGTGCATCGAATTTCCTTCTATATAATTTTCTGGCTTCGTCTAATGTAAACCGAGCAGCTTTAGTTCGAAGGGCCCTCGATTCTTTAGGGTTCGATGGGAGCTTTCCATTTTTCAAGTACTCGATGTATTTATTACTCTAGTCTCAAGTTAAGCTTGTAGAATTTATTTCGGCATGCCTTTCCTCGATCATGGACCTCGAGAGTTGAAAGACAGTCCCCGAGCTGATCTCATCCTCTTCGACCGATGATCCCAAATTTACCTGTAATTTATCCAAATATCATTGCATTATATCCTCTCGAACTTCGAATGTTTTGTTCACCTAGTTCACCACCAGTAAAGAGTCGCACTTAGCTTCGATAACTTCATCTCCCAAGCTTTTGGCTAGCTCGAGACCTGCAATCATGGCCTCATACTCGGCCTCATTGTTAGTCAATCTAGAGGTTTTAATTGATTGTCTAATAGTGCTACCCGTGGGCGACTTCAAAATGATGCCTAGACCGGGCCCCTTCACATTCGAGGCACCATATGTGAAAAGGGTCCATACCCCCGGTGATATACCTGATTTTAACAGAAGTTACTTTTCAACTTCAGACACGAGGGTTGGTCTGAATTTGGCCATGAAGTCTGCTATAATTTGAGACTTGATGGTCGTTCGGGGTTGATATTCAATATCATACTCGCTAAGTTCGACATTTAGCTAATCGTCCTGATAGTTCGGGCTTGTGGAAAATATTACGGAGTGGATAAGTGGTTAATACACATATGAGGTGACATTGAAAATATGGTTTTAGTTTTCTTGAAGCATTTATCAGTGCAAGTGCCAATTTTTCTAAGTGTGGATACCTAGTTTATGCATCCCCTAAGGTTCGACTTACATAATAAATAGGAAACTGCGTACCTTGCTCTTCTCGAACTAGGACACCACTTACCGCGATCTCGGATACTGCCAAGTATAAGTAAAGTTTCTCATCTGCCTTCGGAGTGTGAAGTAGAGTTGGGCTAGATAAGTATCACTTCAATTCTTCCAATTCCAGTTGGCATTCTGGAGTCCAGGCGAAATTATTTTTCTTTTTGAGCAGGGAGAAAAACATGTGGCTTCGATCCGATGACCTCAAGATGAATTGTCCCAAGGCAGCTATCCGTCTGGTCATCCTTTGTACGACTTTTACACTATCTATGACGGTGATGTCCTTGATGGCCTTGATTTTGCCGGGATTGATTTCGATCCCTCGATTTGATACCATGAAGCCAAGGAATTTGCCTGAACCGACCTGAAAGCATATTTCTCGGGGTTGAGCTTCATGTTGTACTTCCTTAAGATTTCGAATGTTTCCTGCAAATGAGCCAAATGGTCCTCTGCGCGCAAGGACTTAACTAGCATGTAATGACCCAGTCGGTCATTGAGAGTTAGCGCCCCGATACCCTAATGACTGATTTCCCCACTTTTATATCTGCTTATGGGACTTGTCGTAATGATTAGTCGTGAATTTTGGAGAGTTTTTGGACACATAGTCCCTAATTATGACTTTAAGCCTTAGAAATCGGACCGTAGTCGGAACTGTGTGAAGATGGATCCAGAATGGAATTTCGTCGACTCTGTTGGGTGATTTCGAGGTTAGGATGGTGTTCGAAATGTTTTTTCAAGGTCTGTAGTAGATTTAGACTTGAATTGGCGAAAGTTAGAATTTCGGCCAATAGGTGGAATTTTGATATCGGGCTCGGAATGGGATTCTGAAGGTGGCTGCAGGTCCGTAGTGTCATTTGTGGCCTGTGTGCCAAATTTAAGGTCATTCAGACTAGTTTTGATGTGTTTCGTCATTGGTTGTGAATTTTGGAAATTTCATAACTTCTTAGGCTTGAATCCATGCAAAATTGGCAATTTTGATGTTATGTGATGTGTTTTGAAGGGTCGACTTAGTTTGGATAAGGTATTAGGACAGGTTGGTAAGTTTGGTTGAGGTCCCGGGGACCTCGGGGATGTTTCAAATGCTCAACGGTTTGATTTTAGACTTAGAAAACCAGCTGAAGCATTGGTGGTTCTGGTGTTTCGCACCTGCGGATGGGGAGCCGCAGGTGCGGACGGGGACCTCGCAGGTGCGGAATTGACCTGGGTCAGTCAGACTACCAGGTGCGGCAAGACTTCCGCAGATGCGGCCCCAACCCTTTTAGTGAGATTTCGCACCTGCGATGTGTTTTCCGCAGGTGCGGTCCAAGGGGGTGTAACTGCGGGATCGCTGGGCAGTTTATACGTAATTCGAGGGTTTGAAATTCATAATTCTAAAAACGATTGGGAGCTCGGGATTAGGCAATTGTGAGTGGGTTTGAAGAGAAGACTCATATGTAACGATTCCTAACCTTATTTCACTTGTATATCATTAATCTATAGCAATTTCTTCCATATAATCAATGAATTTGGGTGGAAAATCATGAAAATGGGAGGAAGGTTCCCAAAATAAAAATCTGAGAATTTAATGAGATTTTGGCGTCGGTTTTCGATGATTCTTGTTCGAGTGAGTTCGTGAGTGAATGGGTGTTTTAAATTTGTAACTTTCACTCGTTTCCGAGACGTGGGCGCGGGGGACTTTTTGGGCAGTTTTCCTAATTTCGCGTATTAGCTTTGAACTAATTGGCTAGATCGATTTCTTACAATGATATTTACATTATGCAATTGAATTGAATAGATTTGGGCCATTTAGAGTCGGGTAATCATGGCAAGAGCGTGGTTTTGAGTTGAGTAGCGCAGTCGAGGTAAATGACATGTCTAACTCTGTGTTGGGGACTTCCCCTTAGGTGGTTTTGATACTATTTGTTGTATGGGCACCGTGTACGTGAGGTGACGAGTACGTGCACGGGCCATTGTTGCAAAAATTCCATTTTTCCTTCCATGCCATAAACCATTTCACTCTTATTTCACTATTTAATGTGCTAATTGTGTAGTTTAGATTAGGAAGGAGCATGCCTATCTGTTTTACCTGAATTTCCTATTTGATACTATGTGCACCATGTTTAGTTAGCCCTATCCTTTGTCTTGCATGTGACTTTTCTCCTGAACTGTTTAAATAAACCTTATCCGGTATGGATTCGCATTTCATATTTAAATTGGAACTACAGACGTATTCCGATAGCTTTCTCCCTGTACTGCATATTTAAATTGGGACTACGGACGTATTCTAGGAGCTTTTCCCCTGTACTGCATATTTAAGTTGGGACTACAGACGTATTCCGGGAGCTTTCCCCCTGTACTGCATAAGCTTTTGGAACTACGGGACGGTATCCCGGGATATTCCACTTTGTGATATATTATGTTGAGCCGAGGATTTTCTTTACTGGCCTTATATTGTTTTTCTTAAATTGGTTACTGTAGACATTACCTATCTTTTCTACTGTTTTAAACTGACTTATTTATAAATTCAGTAGATCCTTAACCTAACCTCGTCATTACTTGACCGGGGTTAGGCTTGGCACTTACTGGGTACCAAATGTTGTGTACTCATGCTCTTTCCTGCACATGTTTTTCGTGTGCAGATCCAGGTACGAGCTATCAGCCTCGTGGTTAATCGTTGTTGCTGATTCTAGGAGACTACAAGGTATTTATGCCGCGTCCGCAGAATCCTCCGAGTCTGCTTCTACTCTATCTTGTAGAGACGTTCTTATGTACTTTTCTAGTTTTTGTTAGAGCTACAATAGTATTAGAAGCTTGTGACTGTCTGTGATATTCTTGGTTTTTGGAAGTTATGTTTTGTATGAGCCGAGCGGCCAGTACGTTACTTATGTTATTGCCCTTATCCCCTATATTGCTTGCGTTTTGTTTTGATTTTTCCCCGTTATAGTGGATTACATAGTCGTAGAGACTAGGTGCCATCACGACACCTTCAGAGGGTAAATCGATTCGTGACAAGTTTGTATCAAAGTGTCTAGGTTCATAGGAGTCACAAGTCACAAGCCGGTTTATTAGGGTCTCGCAGATCGGTACGGATAGGTCTGTATCTATCTTCAGGAGGCTAAGTAACTGTTAAGAACAATCATATTTCTTTGATTTCCTTTTCGTGCGAGTTATTGATATAAAAAAATCTAAAATTCTATTATATTCTTTCCCACAGATGGTGAGGACCCGTACTGGGAGGACCGACGACCAGGCAACTGAGCCCCCTGCCAGAGCCGCCAGAGGCCGGGGTCGGGGTAGAGTACGACCACGCGGTGCAGCCCAAGCACCGGCGAGAGCAGCAACAAAGGAGCCTACAACAGCTCTAGCTGGAGAGCCGGCACAGGAGGTCCCTATTGCTCATCCAGCCTTACAGGAGACTTTAGCTCAGTTCATGAGCATGTTCATCACTCTAGCTCAGGCTGGACTACTTCCGATTGCTCCCGCTACATCTCAGGCCGGGGAAGGGGCACAGAATCCCACAACCCGCACTCCTGAGTAGAGGGGTCAGGTTGATCAGGCCCCGGAGTATATCCCTATGCCCCCAACGGCTCCGGTACAGAATGGGACCAGGGTAGATACTTCTGAGGCAGAGCAGCTCAGACTTGAGAGGTACAAGAAGTACCACCCACCTATTTTTAGCGGACTAGCTTCAGATGATGCTCTGGGGTTTCTTGAAGAGTGTAATTGTATTCTCCGTACTATGGGCATTATGGAGACCACTGGGGTCTTTCACCGCTTTCCAGCTGAGGGGAGCATATCAGTGGTGGCGGGCCTATGAGTTGAGTAGTCCGGACGAGGCAACCTCACTCACTTGGACTCAGTTTTCAGAGATGTTTTTGCGAGAGTATGTCCCTTAGAGCCTCAGGGATACTCGATGCACGGAGTTCGAGTAGTTGCGCTAGGGTACTATGATTGTGTCAGAGTATGCAGTCCGTTTCAGTGAGTTAGCTCGGCATGCACCAGCCTTGGTTGCCACAATCAGAGAGCGGGTTCGCCGCTTCATTAAGGGACTTCACCCTAGTATTCAGACCAGTATGGCCAGTGAGTTGGAGATGGATATCACTTATCAGCAGGCAGTGAGTATTGCCAGGAGACTAGAGGGCATGTTCGCCCGGGACCGAGAGGAGAGAGAGGCCAAGAGGTCTCGAGAGACTTGCCACTTTTCAGGAGCTCGTGCACCAGCAGCACGTTACGGTAGGGGCTTTGTGGGTCTCCCTATTCATTCAGCCCTTCCAGCAGCCAGTGTTATTCCAACTCCTCCTAGACCTCAGGAGCTCTATTATGCACCGCCAGTATCCAGTGTGCCTCCGGTTCGGGGTGCTATTACCGGCCAGCCCAGCATGCCAGCTTCTATTCAGTCTCAACTGCAGAGTCCTCTAAGGGGTTGTTTTGAGTGTGGTGACACTCGTCACGTGATTAGAGATTGCCCTAGGGCCAGGAGGGGTGCAACTCCACAGTTTTATCAGCCTCCAGGCGCTCCGTCGGGTCCTCCAGCTATCCTTCCAGCCCCAACTGCCACTCCACCTCCTCAGTCAGCTTAAGGTGGAGGTCGGGGAGGTAGAGGTCGCCCTAGAGGGGGGAGGCCAGGCCAGATACTATGCCCTTCGGGCCCGTTCCGAGGTCGTTGCTTCAGACTCAATCATCACAGGTATTGTCCATGTCCATCATAGGGATGCATCAATATTATTTGATCCAGACTCTACGTATTCATATGTGTCCTCTTATTTTGCTCAACATTTGGGGATATCTCGGGATTCTTTGAGTTCCCTTGTTTATGTATCTACTCCTGTGGGAGACTCTCTAGTTGTGGACCACGTATATTGGTCGTGTTTGATTTCTCTTAGTGGTTTTGAGACCAGGGTTGATTTGTTATTATTCAGCATGGTAGATTTTGATGTTATCTTGGGCATGGACTGGTTGTCGCCCCATTATTCTATTCTTGATTGTCACGCTAAGACCGTGACGTTGGTTATGACAGGCTTGCCGAGATTAGAGTGGAGAGGTACCTTAGAGTATACTCCCCGCAGGGTCATTTCTTTCCTTAAGGCTCAGCGGATGGTTGAAAAGGGGTGTGATGCGTATTTGACCTATGTGAGAGATGTCAGTGTTGATACCCCTCCAGTTGAGTCAGTCCCAGTAGTGAGGGACTTTCCTGATGTATTCCCAACTGATCTTTCGGGTATGCAGCCCGACAGAGATATTGATTTCGGCATTGATGTGTTGTCGGGCACTCAGCCCATTTCTATTCCTCCTTACCGGATGGCTCCTCCTGAGTTGAAAGAGTTAAAGGAGAAGTTATATGAGTTGCTTGATAAGGGTTTCATCAGGCCCAGTGTGTCACCTTGGGGCGCTCCAGTGCTATTTGTGAAGAAAAAGGATGGCTCTACGCGTATGTGTATTGATTATCGGCAGCTGAACAAGGTTACAGTGAAGAACATGTATCATTTGCCTCGCATTGATGATTTATTCGGCCAGCTACAGGGTTCCAGGGTATTCTCCTAGATTGACTTGCGATCTGGCTATCATTAGCTGAAGATTCGGGAGTCGGACATCCCAAAGACTGCCTTCAGGACCAGATATGGACACTATGAGTTTCTTGTCATGTCATTTGGGCTGACCAATGCCCCAGCAGCTTTTATACATTTGATGCACAGTGTGTTCCGACCTTATCTTGATTCTTTCTTCATTGTGTTTATTGACGACATTCTGGTGTATTACCGATCATAGGAAGATCATGAGCAACACTTGAGGGTTGTGCTTCAGACTTTGAGGGAGAAGCGATTGTATGCAAAATTCTCTATGTGTGATTTCTGGCTTGATTCGGTGGCATTCTTGGGCCACATAATGCCTTGTGATGGGATCAAAGTAGATCCGAAGAAGGTGGGGGAGGTGCAGAGTTGGCCTATACCGTCATCAGCTATGGTATCCGTAGTTTCCTTAGTTTGGCAGGGTACTACCGTTACTTTGCAGAAGAATTTTCATCTATTGCAGCACCTATGACCAGATTGACCCAAAAGGGTGCTCCGTTCAGGTGGACCGAGGAGTGTGAGGAGATCTTTCAAAAGCTCAAGACAACTTTGACTTCGGCCCTAGTATTAGTGTTGCCTACAGGTACGGGGTCCTACACTGTCTATTGTGATGCCTCGAGGATTGGCCTAGGAGCAGTATTGATGTAGGACGGTAGGGTGATTGCCTACGCGTCCAGGCAGTTGAAGGTGCATGAGAAGAATTATCCAGTTCATGACCTCGAGTTAGTATCTATTGTTCACACCCTGAAGATCTGGCGTTATTATTTGTACGGTGTTCCATATGAGATTTTTACGGATCATCGGAGTTTGCAGCACTTGTTCAGGAAGAAGGACCTCAATTTGCACCAGCGGAGATGGTTGGAGTTACTAAAAGACTGTGCTATCACTATATTATACCACCCGGAGAAGGCCAATGTGGTGGCCAACGCCTTGAGTCACCGGACGGAGAGTTTGGGGAGTTTGGCATATCTTCCGGCAGTTGAGAGGCCCTTAGCTTGGATGTTCGGTCCTTAGCCAGTCAGTTCGTGAGATTGAATCTTTCAGATCCTTTCCGGGTTTTAGCTTGAGCGGTGGCTTGGTCTTTTCTTTATGACCGCATTCGAGAGCGCCAGTATGATGATCCCTACCTTCTAGTTCTTCAGGACAGGGTTCGGTGAGGTGATGCCAGGGATGTGGCTATAGGAGATGACGGTGTGATGAGGATGCATGGTCGGATCTGTGTGCCCAATGTGGATGGGCTTCGGGAGTTTATTCTTGAGGAGGCACATAGCTCGTGATATTCCATTCATCCGTGTACCGCGAAGATGTACCAGGATCTGAGACAACACTATTGGTGGAGAAGGATGAAAAAGGATATAGTGGAGTTTGTGGCCAAGTGTCTCAACTGTCAGCAAGTCAAATATGAACATCAAAGGCCAGGAGGGTTACTTGAGCAGATTGAGCTTCCAGAGTGGAAGTGGCAGCGGATCACCATGGACTTTGTGGTTGGACTTCCTCGGACTTTGAAAAAGTTTGATGTTATTTGGGTGATTGTGGATCGGCTGACCAAGTCAGCCCATTTCATTCCAGTGTTGACTACATACTCCTCCGAGAGGTTCTCGGAGATTTTTATCAGGGAGATTGTTCGCCTCCACGATATTCCAGTATCTGTCATTTCAGACAGACGTACACAGTTTACTTCACGATTCGGGAGAGCCGTTCAGCAGGAGCTAGTCACCAGGGTAGAGTTGAGTACAGCCTTTCACCCTCAGACGGACAGGCAGTCCAAACGCACGATTCAGATTCTCGAGGACATGCTCCGTGCATGTGTGATGGATTTTGGAGGGTCATGGGACCGATGTTTTCCACTTGTAGAGTTTGCTTATAATAACAGCTACCAGCCCAGCATTTAGATGGCGTCCCCACTGGGAGGGTTTGAGTCGGGCGAGGCCCGAATTTTGGGTACAGATTTAGTCCAGGATTCCCTGGACAAGGTGAAGGTGATTCAGGAGAGACTTAGCATAGCTCAGTCCAGGCAGAAGAGTTATGCGGACCGAAAGGTTCGTGATTTGGCATTTATGGCTGGTGATCGGGTTTTGCTTCGTGTGTCGCCTATGAAGGGGGTCATGAGGTTCGAGAAGAAGGGTAAGGTGAGTCCAATATTCATTGGTCCTTTTGAGGTATCGCGGCGTGTTGGGGAGGTTTCTTATAAGCTAGCCTTGCCTCCCAACCTAGCACGAGTTCATCCGGTATTCCACGTCTCTATGCTCCAGAAGTATCACGGTGACCCGACTCATGTTTTGGATTTCAGTTCAGTCCAGTTGGACAAGGATTTATCATATGTTAAGGAGCCAGTCGCTATATTGGATAGACAGGTCAGAAAGCTCAGGTTGAAGAATATTTCATCAGTCAAGGTTCAGTGGAGGGGTCAGCCGATCGAGGAGGCGACTTGGGAGACCGAGAAGGATATGCGAAGTCAGTACCCTCATCTTTTCACAGCTTCAGGTATGTCTCTATACTCGTTCGAGGATGAACGATTTTCTTAAGAGAGGGAGAATGTAATGACCCGGTCGGTCATTTTAGGAGTTAGAGCCCCGATCCCCTAATGACTGCTTTCCTCACTTTTATATCTGCTTATGGGACTTGTCGGAATGATTAGTCATGAATTTCAGAGGGTTTTTGGACTCATAGTCCCTAATTATGAGTTTAAGCCTTAGAAATCGGATCGTAGTTGGAATTGTGTGAAGACGGATCTGGAATGGAATTTCGTCAACTCCATTAGCTCCGTTGGGTGATTTCGGGGTTAGGAGCGTGTTCAGAATGTGTTTTTGAGGTCTGTAGTATATTTAGGCTTGAAATGGCGAAAGTTAGAATTTCGGCGATTTCGGGCGATAGGTGGAATTTTGATATCGGGCTGGGAATGGGATTCCGAAAGTAGTTGTAGGTCCGTAGTGTCATTTTTGACATGTGTGTCAAATTTCAGGTCATTCGGACTAGTTTTGACGTGTTTCGGCATCGGTTATGGATTTTGGGAATTTCATAAGTTCTTAGGCCTGGATCCATGCATAATTGGCGATTTTGATGTTATGTGATGTGTTTTGAAGGCTCGACTAAGTTTGGATAAGGTATTAGGACTGGTTGGTAAGTTTGATTGAGGTCCCGGGGACCTCGGGGATGTTTCAGATGCTCAATGGTTCGGACTTAGAAAACCAGTTGAAGCATTGCTAGTTCTAGTGTTTCGCACCTGCGGATGGGGAGCCGCAGGTGCGTACACGCAAGTGCGGACAGGGACCTCACAAATGCAGAATTGACCTAGGTCAGTCAGACTCACAGGTGCGGCAAGACTTCTGCAGATGCGGCCCAGTGATCGCAAGTGCGGCCCCAGCTCTTTTAGTGAGATTTCGCACATGCGATGTGTTTTCTGCAAGTGCGGGACCGCAGGTGCGGTCCAAGGGGGCGCAGGTGCGGGATCGCTGGGCAGTTTATACCAAATTCGAGGGCTTGAAATTCATAATTCTAAAAACGATTGGGAGCTCGGGATTAGGCGATTGTGAGTGGGTTTCGAAGAGAAGACTCATAGGTAACGATTCCTAACCTTATTTCACTTGTATATCATTAATCTATAGAAATTTCTTCCATATAATCAATGATCTTGGGTGAAAAATCATGAAAATGGGAGGAAGGTTCCCCAAATAGAAATCCGAGAATTTAATGAGATTTTGGCGTCGGTTTTCGATGGTTCTTGTTCGAATGAGTTCGTGAGTGAATGGGTGTTCTAAATTTGTAACTTTCACTCGTTTCCGAGACGTGGGGTCGTGTACGTGAGGTGACGAGTACGTGCATGGGCCATTGTTGCAAAAATTCCATGTTTCTTCCATGCCATAAATCATTTCACTCTTATTTCACTGTTTAATGTTATAATTGTGTAGTTTCGATTAGGAAGGAGCATTCCTATCTATTTTACCTAAATTTCCTATTTGATACTATGCGCACCATGTTTAGTTAGTCCTATCCTTTCTCTTTCCTGTGACGTTTCTCCTGAACTGTTTAAATAAACCTTATCCGGCATGCATTCGCATTTTATATTTAAATTGGGACTACGGACGTATTCCGGGAGCTTTCCCCATGTACTACATATTTAAATTGGGACTACGGACGTATTCCGAGAGTTCTCCCCCTGTACTGCATATTTAAATTGGGACTACGGACGTATTCCAGGAGCTTTCCCCATGTACTGCATAATCATTTTGAACTATGGGACGGTATCTCGGGACATACCACTTTGTGATATATTATGTTGAGCCGAGGATTTTCTTTACTATAACCTTATATTGTTTTTCTTAAACTGTTTATTGTAGACATTACCTATCTTTTGTACTATTTTAAACTGACTTATTTAGAAATCCAGTAAAGCCTTAACCTGACCTCGTCACTACTTGACCGAGGTTAGGCTTGGCACTTACTGGGTACCAAATGTGGTGTACTCATGCCCTTTCCTGCACATGTTTTTCGTGTGCAGATCCAGGTACGAGCTATCAGGCTCGTGGTTAGTCGTTGTTGCTAATTCCAGGAGACTGCAAGGTTCTGTCGCGTCCGCAGAATCCTCCGAGTCTCCTTCTACTCTATCTTATAGAGACATTCTTATGTACTTCTCCAGTTTCTGTTAGATCTACAGTAGTGTTAGAAGCTTGTGACTATCTGTGATATTCCGGGTTTTTGAAATTTATGTTTTGTATGAGCCGAGCGGCCAGTATGTTACTTATGTCATTGCCCTTATCCCCTATATTTCTTGCGTTTTATTTTGATTTTTCCCCGTTATAGTAGGTTTACCTAGTCGTAGAGACTAGGTGTCGTCACGACACCTTCAGAGGGTAAATCGGGTCGTGACATAGCATGCCGTCAATATAAACTTCCATTAACTTACCTATTTGTTCCTCGAACATTTTGTTAACTTGGAATTCATATGTATCTCCTGCATTTTTTAGCCCGAGGGGCATTAAATTATAGCAATAAGTTCCATACTTGGTGATAAAAGATGCCTTTTCTTGATCTACCAGGTCCATTTGATTTGATTGTATCCGGAATAGGCGTCGATAAAAGTAAGGATCTCGTGGGTGGCCGTGGAATCGATCATGCGATCGAAGTTAGACAATGGAAAAGAATCTTTCGGACATGCTTTGTTCAAGTCCTTATAGTCTACACACATTCTAAGCTTATTCCCTTTTTTAGGGACTACAACTACATTAGCTAACCACTCGAGGTATTTCACCTCCCGAATGGACCCTATTTTGAGAAGTTTAGTTACCTTGTCCTTTATGAAGGCATTCTTTACCTCGAACTAAAGCCTTCTCTTTTGCTTCACCGGTCTGAACTTGGGGTCCAGGCTCAGTCGATGTGTTGTTATATCCGGTGGGATCCTTTTCATGTCTAAATGGGACCATGAACAACAGTCGATGTTATCAATAAGAAATTGAATAAATTTTTTCCTGAGTTCGGGAGTTAATCTCGTTCCCATGTACACCTTTCGTTCAGGCAGGTACTCGATCAGTATAACCTGCTCCAGCTCTTTGACCGTTGATTTGGTGGCGTCCGAATCTTCGGGAACTACAAAGGTCTGAGGGGTTAGAAAATCCTCCTCTTCTTCTTCATCTATTACCTGTTTCTCCGATTCAGTCGAGGCTGGGGCGGTGATTGCTATTTGGACGCCTATTTACTTTTGGTGCTCGAATTTCCTAAGGTCGATAATGTCGAGATCGGTGTTACCTCATCGACCACAAACATTTCCTTTGCAGCATGTTGTTCTCCGTATACCATTTTTACACCGTCCGTTGTCGGGAACTTCATTATTTGGTGGAGGGTCGATGGCACTGCCCTCATGTTGTGGATCCAAGGCCTTCCGAGTAGTGCATTATATCTCATGTCGCCTTCGATTACATGGAACTTAGTATCTTGATGGTTCTGGCCACGTTCACTGGTAGGATAATCTCCCCCTTAGTTGTTTCACTGGCCATATTGAAGTCATTTAGGACTCGAGATGCAGGTACAATTTGGTCCTGCAGGCTGAGCTACTCCACGACCCTCGATCTGATGATGTTTGTCGAGCTACCTGGATCCACTAAAACACGCTTAACTTGAATTCTATTTAGCAAGATAGAAATTACAAGAGCGTCGTCGTGTGGTTGAGAAATGCCTTCTGCTTCTTCGTCATTGAATGATAAAGTGCCTTCGGGCACATAGTATCGAGTTTGTTTCTCTCTAGTGATTGACACCTTAGTGCGTTTGAACATGGGTCCTTGTGGAACTTCGACCCCTCCGATGATCATATGAATGACATGTTGGGGTTCTTCTTGTTCATTCTTCATGTTGTTGTCCCGTTCCCTGAAGTGATTCTTAGCTCTATCACTGTGGAACTCTCGTAGGTGACCCTCGCTGAATAGACGGACTAACTCCTCCCTCAACTGCCTGCAATCTTTGGTCCTATGACCATGTGTGCCGTTATACTTACACATTAAATTTGGGTTCCCTTGAGAAGGATCGGTCTGTATAGCTCTGGGTCACCTAGTGTCTTTGATCCTTCCGATAGCTAATACAATGCCTGATGCATCGACGCTAAAATTGTACTCTGATAGCCGAGGTTCCTCTGTGGGATCCGCATACTTTTCAAATCCAGTTTTACTCATTAGTCCCCTAGAACTCTGTCCTCGATCGATTCTTCGATCATTCCGGGTGGAGATGTGTCCCGGACCGTTATTCCTTCGATCTGCAATATATGGCCGGTAACTATCTTTATTCAACCTTGGCTCTCTATCGACATCCCTCTAATTTTTACCTGTCAACTGATTTGGATGTACTAAACTGGAAGGAGATCCTAATTGGCCATCTTCGACCCTGATCTTTGATTGATATCAATTGCGAACATCTGCCCAAGTTACAGCTGGGTACTCGATCAAATTTTGTTTCAACTGTCGCGATGCTATCGAACTCTGTTCATTCAACCCTTAGGTGAAATCTTGAACGGCCCAATCATCTGTGACTGGTGGAAACTTCATGAGTTCCATTTGGAACCGAGACACGAACTCCCTTAGCATCTCATTATTCATTTGTCTCACCTTGAAGAGGCCCGATTTCCTTATTGCAACCTTTATTGCCCCGACGTGCGCTTTTACGAAAGAATCCGCCAACATAGCGAATGAATCGATGCAATTTGGTGGCAAGTTGTGATACCAAATTATTGTTCCCTTCGATAGGGTCTATCCGAACTTTTTCAACAACATAGACTCGGTCTCATTTTCCTCCAAACCATTACCCTTAATGGCACATGTGTAAGAGGTGACATGCTCATTGGGGTCAGTGGGCCTGTTATATTTGGGTATGTTAGGCATATGGAACTTATTTGGAATGGGCTTCAGATCCGCACTCGGAGGGAACAATTTTTGCACAAACTTCTTCGAATCCATTCCTTTCAAGATTGGTGGTGCCCCTGGTATCTGGTCAACTCGGGAGTTGTAAGTCTCCACCCTTTTATCATTGGCTTCGATTTTTTTCTCTCCTGATTCAATTCTCTTGGTGAGCTCCTCGAGCATCTTCATTACAACAGGATCGATCGCCGATTTATTATCACCCGATCTTTTCGGTACTGGCTCGGTACAACGAGTAATCTCATGTTCGACCCTATTTGGAGCTCTGTTCTAATTTTGTAACTGAGCAATGGCGGTTTGTTGAGCCTGGAGCATTTCGAATATTACTTGGAGACTGACTCCTTCGTCTCCTCTGCTCTGTGTACCTCGGCCATCAGTTCGGCCTTCTTTGTGTACACTTCCCTCGGGATCTGCTCCTAAGTCCGCATCGAGAGCAACGTGCGAACTGACGTCGACCGGGTTGATGGGCAGTGCTCCTTCGAGATCAGCATGTGGCACCTCGATTCCTGGAGCAATAACATTCGCGTTTTCCCCGTGAAGTCCGAGGCAGTTGTCACCGTGTGTGGATGCGTTTTGTGAGTTTGACATTTTCAACCTGAAAGCAAAAATCCTTGACAAGAACAAGTGTAAAATAGTGTGTTTTACCAATATCAGCACTGAACAATCACTATTATCCTTAGACCCACGGTGGGAGCCAAATTGTTTACCCTAAAATTCGAGTAACAATTAAAATTGTATTGTGGTTTTAAGGATATGTGATCTGATTCAACACCAATTGATAAAAGATGAATTAAATAAATAAATTGAACGACAAAATAAATCAAATCGGTGATGTAGCAATGTATCGACCTCAGTTCGGGATAGTCTCGAGATCAAGTAGTAAGAACAGTAAAGAACAATAATGAATAATAAGTAAATAGAGAGCAGCGTGTATATTATTTCATCAATGAATGTATATATCCCCTACAAATGCAATGGGTTCCTCTTTATATAGTATAGGAATTCTAAATAAGGTAAAACTCTAATAACGGAAATAAATCTCATGATTGATGTCAATAACCGCTTGGTTCAATTTCTACCGAGATTTCCGCCGAGATCTTTGGTCGGTTACTAATATCTCGCCATTCTGTTACTCGACATCGGTCATGCTCGGTCTCGATCCTCAGCGAGTGCTTCCATCTTCATGCTTCATACTCTGTCATCGAACTCGAGCCAGATCGATTATGAGCTTATCCCGAGGCAACTCCTTGAACCTACGAATTCGGTCGCACCCGATTTCGACCGTATGCAATTATCTTCAAGAGACCAAATTGATTTTATCTAAGACATCTACTAGCATTAAACTCTTTAGACAAGTTTTAGATTTATTACTCTTTTAACTGTCATTCCACTACATGAAAGAAGTTAAATAATTCGTTACCAAAGGTTTAAGCATTATATAGTGTTAACCTCAAGTTTCACGTATCAATTTTGATGATACCAAATTAATATAATTATTGATCAAAGCACATTTACTTGTGGTAATCTTATTTTTTCTCAAGTTTATTCAACAAAGAAGATGCTGGTAAAAATCCAAACAAATATAAGAAAGAGAATATCATGTGAAGAATTTATCAAGGAAGATTATTTTCAGAGATTTAATCTCCAAGCGTCGTAGAGATAATTATATTTGAACATCAAATTTCAAATATTGAATAACTTACTATAATATCAGAAGAAGAATTTACGGAAATTATGGAAGGAATAAAGAAAAGTTGCTAAAATCATAGAGATGATCTATTATCTTGTGGAAGGAATATACTACATGCAAGAGATACTACAAGGCCAAGGAAGAATATATTTCTTATGGAAAGAAAAATATATTATGGGTATAGTATATTCTATATTATGGAAAAGATTATTTTTCAAGATCAAGAAAGGATTCAAAGATATATTGAGATCTATCAAATAGGAAATATTTTATTGGAAGAAGAGAGCATGGTTTATTTTAAGGAGAAAATCTTTTACGCTGGTCAAGGAATCACTTAAGGAAAGAGATTATACATCAAGCTCATTGGAATACTCATACTACAGTCAAGTTATGGACGTTTCAAGATCCAAGGAAGGGAGCTCAAGAAGAATTTTCTAATACAATGCATTGAAAAGGAATTGAACTCTCCAAGAAAGAAGGTCAAACATCAGAATGAAAGAAGTTGGTTCCCATCAATCAAGGAAGTCTATTAAGAAAGGAAATATGTCTTCTACGGAAGGAACACTATATAAAAGAATATTGGCGCATGCATATGTCAAGCCACAAAGATATGATCAGTACCTGTTTAAAAATAAACTATGTAACAATGGAAGTTCCAATTTCAAATTATCCACAAGGAAATAAATAACATCAACGTGTACTCCACAAAATCAGTTAAGCAATATTTTGTGAGCAATTACAAGGAAGTAGCGGGTGTTATGGACTCACAGTTAGAAGGCAAGAAGAAGTAAAAGTGTCCACGTTCAAAGGACATTTTCAAATATTGTCATGGCAATTTATGGAAGCAAATAAAATTATAAAAGGACATGATCAAGACAAAATATGGAGTACCAGTTGACAAAGACTACTATCAGCAACCAAGGAAGGATTCAATCAATAAAGGAAACCAAATATTCAAGAAGACCCATTCACAATGGTCGAGAGAATCATTTCTTAATATCCTCGGGTTATGCAATAGCCAGAAGATGTTGAAAGGCTATAAAAAGGAGCTCTACAAAGGAAGAAAGTTCTCAACCTTCTATACAATTGTCTATCCAACTACAAGTTCTTTATTCTACTCTTAACAAGCATTGCAATTCACTTCTAGTAGATTTACTGTGTACACAAAAGAGAGAAGAGAGACAGAAAAATATTGGAGAGGTTGTGTTATCGTTCGTTTCTTTGGTGAGCGAGTAAAAACCAAAGGGTCGTTGTTGGTGAGCGAGTGAAAACCAACCCTTGTTCATTGTTGGTGAGCAAGTGAAAACCAACCTTGTAAACGTTGGTGGTAAACGTTGAAAATCACACAGGCTATACTCAACTCATATTACAAAGAGATCAAGAGATTATCTTTCCAACTTAAGGAGATTGGAGTAGGATACCACATTGGTTTCGAACCAGTATAAAATTTATGGTGTCATTACCTTACTGCTTTCATAATTTTATTATAAGCAATTATTCTTTGTTGATATTAGTATTTGATTGAATCGAGGTACTAACATTATTGTGCAGACTATCTTCGTATTAGTCGATTAGGTTTGAGGAGTAGTCGACTAGAAATTTAAAAAAGGCTACAATTCACCCTCCCCTCTCTTGTACTCTCAATTGGTATCAAAGCAGGTCTCATGTCTTTATTTTTGCTTAAAAACAAGTGAGAAAAGATCCATTACAGGTCATCAAATTATTGGAACCGTACTTCCAGAGGGTTACTTAACAAGAAGGACATCGTTCTTCAATAGTCAATACTATAGCCATTGGAAGGAAAGAATGAAGGTTATGTTCAATCAATGGATTATCGAGCCAGGATAGTTATTCAGAATGGACCAAGGCCTATTCCGAACAACAATGATGGAAAGAAGCTTGTAAAATGGGCATCCATATTTGACTACACAAAAGAACAGTTGGATATTATGCAAACAAACGCTAGAGAAATCAACATGCTCCATTGTGCGATTAGTGAAGAAGGATATAAGAAAATATCCACATGTGAGACTGATAAAGCAATATGAGACAGATTGGAAAATATCCATGGGGATGCCAAGAAACTTAAGAAAATTGAATCCAAGTCAAATTTTGAAGAATCTGAAAATGGTGAAGATCGGAAAGACTTGGCCGTAATACCAAGGACGAGAAAAAAGAATAATAGAAAAAAGCAGAATAGAAAATATCAATCCATCCAAAATCATCAAAATAAACATAAGAATGAGGTTCAACAACTAGAGAACATATGTTGCTACAGATGTGGTAAACCTGGACATATGAAATTAAAATGTCCTAACTTCAAAAAGATAAATCATAGAATCTCAACTTGTAGCGACGAGGATGATCAAGAAGAAATGACAAACGTATCTCTCAAGGAAAGAAGAGAAACTGACGAGGTATGCCTTAATGCTATTATGGATTGTGATCTCAAAAGCGACAAGGATGAATTTGAAGAAGAAAACAATCACGAAAGAATGCAGAACCTATATTTCATGTCAATGGGAGAAACTGACAAGGTATGTCCTACTCCTATTATGTATTGCAATAAATGTGATGAATTAAAGAAAAATATTGAATTGGTTATCAACGACCTTGAGAAAGTTCTCACTGAATATAATAAGTTGATGAAAGAGAATAAGAATTGGGAGATCCAACTTGAAGAATATAACAAGTTGAGAAATGAAAAGAAAGACTGGGATATTCATCTTGAAGAATAGCTGGTTGAGAACAACTTACTTCAAGAAGAAAATTTTGAGTTTCGCAAACAAATAAACAGCTTGCACAAATACCTCAACCACTATTTTGATCGATAATAGTCGTCTCCTTGGCTTAACGGCTATATA
>ML324277.1:0-14581 GCA_005239505.1 Nicotiana paniculata
AGAGAGCTGTCTAGGAAATCCATCGTCGGGAAAAGTTCACATATTTATATATATATAAAAAAAATAAAGAAAATCATTTACTATCATGAATACAAAACTACAATACAAACCCACATACAGTACAACAATTCCACACTTTGTAAGTAAAACAAAATACAACATACACACCCCACACTTAATTCATGCACTGTCCCCAGTGCATTATATAGAGACAAAAGCAGTAACACAAGCAAGGTACAAGAAACTCCCTGATCATTCAGCGTCGTCGTCATCTGACGCTCTCTACTCCTCCTCATGCTCATCTTCGTCATCATCTTCCTCATCCGAGCGCATTGGCTCTGCATCAGAGTCGTCAAGAGTGTTGATATCCTCATCATCAGGGAGCCTGTATCCCTTACCAGCTCCAATCATCTGCATCGCATGAGCATTTAGCGGGTACCTCTGATCCAATTCAACTCCCTCATCAACTGACGCCGGCCGACCTCCTATTCGCAACTGCAAATCCATCATCCCATAAAGATGGGCCATGAAGCTGTCATCCCGCACATTGCGCTCTTTATTGGTCAGGGAGGGCTCTTCTTTCAGTCTTAGGCCAGAGATGTCAGTCTCTCGTTGGAATTGATCAATGGTATGGTCAAAGTTGGTCTCAACCGCTACATTCGCATTTAGCAGGAACTGAGTTATGAAATTTGGGAATGGTATTCGATCAATTCTATTGCTCGAACGCACCAACCCCATTTGATAGCGCATCAGCTGACCCATATTTACCCTCTGCCCCATCATAAGGAAGTAGAGCACACAAACCCTCTCTCGGTTGATTAAGGTGTCATGGTTGCATGGTAGTATCCGTGCATTAATCACTTTAAGCCACACCTGGGTCTCATCCTTCATTTTCTTCTTTGGAAATCTTTTATGGAGATTTGTGGCTCTATCCCGAATCCAAGCAGCCCTCGAATCAACCCCACAAACTGTGTGTCTCACCTCTCTATAGTTGGGATGGCGGATGAATTGCTCTAGAGGCTCCACCAGAACATTTGGTGCACCTAGGAAATCGCATATGGCCTTGGCCGAAAAATCTACCAAGTGCCCACGAATTGGCACCAATCCGTTCTTTTCCTTAGGGTCAAACCTTGCGTAGAATTATCGGACTAAGTTGAGGTTGATGTCACCATTGTGTCTGAACACATATCCCAGCCCCAACCCATGGATGCTCCACCAAATCGCTGGAAATTTTGATCTTAGACTCTCTTCCTTAATGGCCCCTTCAGGGTGAACATGCTTCGGTTTGTAGCGTGCATACCATTTCCTGGATTGCACTGGTATGCTGTTGAGACCATATTCCCATTCACCAGTGGGTCCCTGTCTCATAGCAGCGACAGTAGCTACTGCTTCCTCACCAGTCATACTGGAAGTAGCATCCCCTCTTTTCTTTTCTTTTGGGGTTGAAGGGGTTTTGCTTTATTTTTAGCTGGGGCCGAAGACGTGCTCTTCCCCTTGCCAGTGGATCTTCTGGGTAGCTTTTTTTTACCTGCACATATGATCAGTAGTTAGTTGGTGTCACAACGTGTGTACAAAAGCTTTCCAAAGGTTACTCAGACTTCACCTTGGTACGTTAATGAATAATTGACCCAAAGGGTTTCTCGTGAGCCTCTTCATACTTAACATTTCATGGAATTGACAATGTATGATACTAGTGGGATGTTTCCTGAGACTCGGGCTCCAAATGGGATATGTATTTCCATTGAGGCATTATATCGAGCACTTGGCGTGCACAATTCCATGAGAGCTCTTATGGAATTGAAGGACTGCTTCATGTACCCACATCTGGGTGGGGTTCCATAATACTACTTAGTTTAACAAATTCAGCTCATTCCTAGAGGGTTTCGGGGATTAGGATGCAAAACATCATACAATATGACCATGAAATTCATAAACCCATAAGGAACCACCATGAATCATGGATTCACCATATATAAATGTAACACCCAAGTCGAATTTACACAGAATAGGGATAAAATCATACCTCAACAATTGATGAGTGTTAATTTGATGAGGTGAGCCCCGAAATTGAGCCTCTGCAGACTTGTGTGTGTTGTGGGTGTGCAAATGTGTGGGTGAAGAGTTTATGTGGGTGTGTAGATGTGTGTGTAATCTATGTGTTGTAGTGTGAGTGTGAGAGAAATTCGTTGTTTGTGTATGTTGTTTGTGTTCTTGGGAGTAAACTCTTACTTGAGAGGGAGATGGGAGATGAAAAAATTAGAAGAAGATACTTATCTGGCGTTAGGCGTGCATTTTAGTCTTAAATCCCAAACCCACTAGCGTTAGCCAGGCGTTGGATCCCAAACACCCAGCCTACCCTGGCGTTTTCCAGGCGTTAGGGCTGAAATGCCAGCCTGCCCTGGCGTTTTCCAAGCGTTAGGACTGAAATACCCAGCCTTCCCTGGCATTTTCCAGGCGTTAGGGATGTATCGCTAGGTACCCCCTGGCCTTCGTCTCACCTTTCGTCATGCAAGAACACTGCTCCTTTCGTCAAAATGGTTCCAAAAGTTGTAATTCAGTTTAATAGTGTTTTTTACCTTTCCCTTTTAAGACCTTCTGATCAGCTTTCGAGGATGCTAAGTTGTATATTACGGCGATGCCTCAGCCGTTGTAAAGAGAGAAAAATAAAATGAGAGAGTCTTATTGGTGAAAACCCTCACAGGCACCATAAGGCAATAGTGAATTGAGAGAAAGAAATATGAGAGAGGTCAATTGGTGAAAACCCACAAAGGGCATCATTGATCGATTTAGGCCTTCATATATCCCAGCTCAAGCATGGTTAAGACAAAGAACTCAGTTTCAAAGTGAAGTTTACAATAGATTTTGAGAATTAGACGGTTCAGATGGATCGGGCATCCAGTCCTAAGTGCATGTCATGTTCATTGAAGTCGGCATGTTCCTCCATATAAGTCCTTTTTATTTTTATTTTTCTTCTCTGGAAGTTACACTTCTTGATTAATTTGCAATACCTATTAGTTCACCTTCATGTTTTCTTTCGTACTATTATTTTTGAGTCCCTTTCAGTCTAATTTTTTCAAAGGAAAGCAAAGAAAAGGCCGAAAAATTGGTTACAGTTTCCCTGTTATATGAAGCAAAGATTTTTAGGCATGAACAACATCGGCAAAGGCATAAACCCATCTTTGAGTTTCCCTGACGAGCAAAAGGCTTGAAGGACTGAACAATGTGTCACAAATCAACAAAAGTTACTCAATTAAAAGTTGTTTTGGGAGCAAGGTTGTTTGCACCATAAACACACATGGTGATAGGCACAAAATAGTTAAGTGTTGATGTTAAGAAAGAAGATCTTCAGAAAGTAAAGATAGAATCTCCCGACAACTTGTACGAACATTGACAGAGTAATATTTTCTAACAAGTGTAATGGACTAAAGGTCATGTCGCCCAAGAAATCAAGGCCACAAACTGACCACCATTTTAAAACTAACAAATTTTTCTTTGTTCGGAACAGGAACAGAACAATTTTAGGAAAAAGTTAATGAAAAGACGAACACCACCAAGTGAAGTTCTCAAATCCTTAGTCTTCTTCTAATATACATGTAATCATGTTATTCTTAGTTTTATTATATGAATCAATACCCTATCTTCAACACAGGGTACCACATCCACTGGTCGCATTATTTTCTTCCAACATAGGGTACAACATTCCCTAGTAGAATCATAGAGACCAAACAACCTCATCTTATTGTCAACACAGGGTATTGCATCCTCTGGCTGCATTTATTTTTGCTAACATAAGGTACGACATTCCCTAGTAGCATCTTAGAGTGTCATGAGCCTCATCTTATTGCTCACACAGGGTACTACATCCCCTGGTTGCATTTCTTATTGCTAACATAGGGTACTACATCCCCTAGCTGCATTTATTTTTGCCAACATAGGGTACAACATTCCCTAGTAGCATCTCCGAGAGCCAAGAGCCTCATCATATCACCAACACAGGGTACTACATCCCCTAGTCTGCATTACTTTTGATAACATAGGGTACGACATTCCCTAGTAGAATCTCAAAGTGCCATGAGCCTCACCTTATCGCCAACACAGGGTACTACATCCCCGGGTTGTATTTCTTATTGCTAACATAGGGTACGACATTCCCTAGTAGCATCTCAGAGTGCCACGAGCCTCATCTTACAGCTAACACAGGGTACTATATCCCCTGGTTGCATTTCTTATTGCTAACATAGGGTACGACATTCCCTAGTAGCATCTCAGAGTGCCACGAGCCTCATCTTACAGCTAACACAGGGTACTATATCCCCTGGTTGCATTTCTTATTGCTAACATAGGGTACTACATCCCATAGCTGCATTACTTTTTGCCAACATAGGGTACTACATTCCCAGTAGCATCTCAAAGAGCCACGAGCCTCCTCATTTCCAAACACATGGTACTACATCCCTTGTGTAACGACCCGATCGGTTATTTTGCGTTATCAGGCCCCGTTCCCCTAAATGAAACCTCCCATGGCGGCTTATTATGATTTATGACTTGCAGGACTGGTTCCGGGATTAGAAAGTGTTTAGAGTGCTATGGGAGCATTCAATTACTTAAGGTTGGCCTTTAAGGCCAAGTTTGACTTTGGTCAACATTTTTAGTAAATGACCTCAAAATCGAGTTTCAACAATTGTGGTAGCTTTGTATGATGATTCTGGACCAGGGCGTATGTTCGAAATGGGTTTCTGATGACGCGGGAGTGTTTTGACGCCCAACATTTAATTAAGAGTTCCTTAAGTTCCTATTATTCTTTGGGACGTGTTTTTCGATATCGATGTCCGAATGGAATTTCGAGACCGGGAATAGTTTTGTTATGTCATTTATGACTTGCCTACAAAATTTGGTCTCATTCCGAGTAGTATAGGTCGTTTCGGTGGCGTTGTTAGCAAAGTCTAGAGAACTAAAGTTCCTAAGTTTGGTTCTAGGGGTTTGGAGGTATGATTTTGAGCTTTAACGTTTTGGGTGTTCTGAAGGCTCGAGAGAGTCTGTATTATGATTTGGGACTCGTTGGTATATTTGGACGGGGGCTCGGGTGGGCCCAGGTGCCTCCCGGACACCACACGAGGCCAAAAACCAACTGAATTAGCTGCTGGTGCACCTGTTCTGGTGTGACCGCAGGTGCGGTTGCCCAGTCGCAGGTGCAACCCCCAGTGGTCAAGTCAATTATCGCAGGTGCGGACAAAATTCCACAGGTGCGGTCTCCACTCCGCAGGTGCGGGCCTAGTAATCCTAATCCATTTCCGCAGGTGCGAGCTTTTGCTCGCAGGTGCGGTCCTCGAACCGCAGATGCGGAAACGCTGTCCAAATAGTGTGTTTTTATACACGGGAATTAACTCATTTCCCTTATCTTCTTCTTCTTCCTTGGGGCGATTTCCACCATTTTAGAGGGGCAAATGACCTGGTCATTGAAGGTAAGTAACTTCCACTCTAATATTAGCTTCATGCATGAAATACTAGCTTAATTAACTACCTAAATTTGTGGAAATTCAAGAATGGGGTAGTAACCTAGGGCTTTCGTTAATGTGGGAATTTACCCGTGAATTTGCAATGAAATCAAGTAGAAATCGTATATTAATGATCCTTAGGCTATGGGTGAGTGTTTCCTTCATGAATTTGCAGAATCCGAGCATGTGGGCCTGGGGTTAGATTGTAGAATTTCTTCAAGAATGGGAAATTTACTAACTGAGTAGGAGAATTTCCATGTTTTGAGCATAAATTAATGAATTTGTGTAACATTTGGCTAATTTCGAGTCCACGGGTATAGAGTTCGAAGTTTCGGGCGCGTTCTTGGTCTGGGAAGTAGGTTCGACACGAGGTGAGTCTCCTTTCTAACCTTGTAAGGGGGAATTTTCCCCATAGGTAACTATAAATAATTGCATGTTCTTATTTTCGGGGATTACGCACGCACAAAGTGATGAGAGTCCGTGCGTAGCTACTATTGTGTTATGTTGGGTAGTTCTAGGACTCATGAGCATGCTTATATGTGTCTTACATGTATTCCTAAACGTATCTTGATTTTCTTATTATCCTTTATTTGGCATAAGGATATTAGGAAGTGGTGGTCCATAATATATTGCTTAGGTTCTTGCCTTAAAGAATAATCTCTGATAATTCCCTAAAAATTGATAATTTTATGTATGTATACTGCATCACGCCACATGTATGATTCGTGAGTGGAATCGCCCTGCTATTATGTCAACCGCGTCGCATGTTCGATTCGCGAGCGGGGTAATAGATGCATCTATTTTTCGAGCCGTTCGACCCTCGACATTGCACATGTTATTTTCGTGACGTTTCGGTCGTACGTGTCCGGCCTATTTTGTGTTGTGTGATTCACTGGGAATTTGTTGTAATTATACAAACTAGTTTATGTTAATAAGGGAATTTAGTATATTATGTGTTAATGAAATTTGACATGCAAAGGTAAATACTACTATACTTGAAGATGTGTATCTCCTTGCGATTTCTACGACTGTATTGCCTGCCTAGTTCCTATTAAATCATGTTATTTAGAAAATTTTGAACCTAGTAAGTATCACGCCTACCTCTCGTCACTACCTCTTCGAAGTTAGGCGGGATACTCACTGGGTACATATTTGTTTATGTACTCATGCTGCACTTATGTACTTAATTGTACAGGTTCTGAGGCTGGTGCATCTGGTTATCAGACTGGATCTCGATTCTGATCTCAGCTGGACCCAACTTCACGGTGAGATGCTTCTCCTGACGATTCTCGGCGGCACCTTGGAATTTTCTTTTGCTTAATTCCCGTCCATTAATTTCAGACAGTGGGATTGTATATTATGTTTTGTATATTCTATTAGTATGCCCGTATGACTTGTGACACTAGTTCCTGGAACACATGTAGTTATTATTTTGATTTACGGGTTTGTATGTATATAAATATATATATATTNTCGCATCATGACCGTTTTGATTAAGAATTTGGTTAATTATCCTCGTCAAATCACGTTTTAACTATTAAAAACTGAGTGTATTTTAAAGTGTTTAGACTAATAAAAATGGGCCTTTAGTAAATGTTAGAGTCGGCTTGCCTGACCTTGATGTGGGCGCCGTCACGACCTCAGTTAGGATTTTGGGTCGTGACAACATGGTATCAAAGCACTAGGTTCACGTAGGTATCACAAGTCACGGGTAAACCTAGCAGAGTCTTGCGGATCGGTATGGAGACGTCTGTACTTATCTTCGGGAGGCTATAGGGTGTTAGGAAAACCTCTCCTTATTTTTGTTCTATCGTGCATTCGATGGTTTACTAAATTTCGTTCTTCTATTAGCTCACGGATGGTGAGGACGCGTACATCCAATGTTCCAGATCCGAGAGGGGACGCTACCCCCGTTGTTTGCGGCCGTGGCAGAGGCCGGGGGAGGGCACCAGCCCGAGGCAGGGGATGAGGGTGTACCCGAGCTATTCCAGTTGTACCACCAGAGGACCCCACTATAGAGGTGCAGGGTGAGGTGCCCCCAGCAGATCCTGCTCCAGTAGATTTCATGATAGTGCCAGGATTCCAGGAGATCATGGGCCGTAAGATGCGGTTCGTGGACACTATGTCCCAGGCTGGTTTATTTCCAGCATATCCTGCCACATCTCAGGCAGGAGGGGGAGCCCAGACCCCTACAGCCCAGGCTGCAGGCCAGACACCAGCGCTTCATCATACCCCGGGTACACTGCCGGTGGGTGGAGCCCAGCCGGTAGCAGCAGCACCTGAGCTCAGACCAGCTGTGGACGGTGATCCGCAGAAGTTACTGGATAGATGGACCCGATTGCACCCTCCTGTGTTCAGGGGTGAGAAGGGAGAGGATGCCCAGGACTTTATTGACAGGTGCAGGGAAAAATTGCACAACAAGAGGATACTAGAGTCTCATGGAGTGGACTTCACTACTTTCCAGCTTGAGGGCAGGGCCCGCATATGGGGGAAGTCCTACATCCTGGGCAGGCCAACAGGTTCCCCTACCATCACTTGGGAGCAGTTCACTCAGCTGTTCCTGGACAGGTATATTCCACCCTCCGAGTGGGAAGAGCTGTGATATCAGTTTGAGCAGTTGGTGCAGGGGCAGATGTTTGTGACAGATTACGAGGCAAGATTTTCTGAGTTATCCCGTCATGCCCTTATGATATTGCCGAATGATGCTGAGAGAGTGCGAAGATTTGTAGTAGGGCTGCACTCAGGTATTAGGTCCAACATGGCTCGAGAGGTGGAAATGGGGAATCCTTGTCAGCTGGTAGTGGAGATTTCTCGTAGGATTGAGGGTTATCAATCGAGGATCAAGGAGCAGGTACAGCACGATAAGAGATCAAGATATTCAAGAGATTTTAGAGGTGCCCCAGCCAGGGGTAGAGGCCAGTCTAGCAGGCCTCCATATTCAGGTCCTCCGCCACCTCCCCGTTGAGCTCTAGTGAGGCCCTATTTCATCTCCATGCTAGACAGTTCCTACTGCCCACCAGCCATTCAGGGTTCCTCAGGCGGGTATTCCGGTAATTAGGGGTCTTCTATTCCTTACTTTAGTGCCATATCGGAGAGTCCTCACCGTCCTCTAGTTGACCAGGGTCCTTCTTCAGGGCAGCAGGCCATGTCACCAGCCAGCTGTTACGAGTGTGGGGACCCGGGCCATAAAAGGAGGACTTGCCCCAAGTTTCGGGGCAAGGTCGTTCAACAGGGCTATCTGCCTACATTTCCAGCACCGGCGGTTCACCCACCCAGGGTTGGAGGGCAGACTGGTAGGGGTCATCCCACATGAGGAGGCCAGGCAGAGGGAGCTCTACCAGCCCCTATTCATGCCAGCGGAGGTCAGCCAGCTCCTCTTTATCCTGGCGGGGCTCAGTCTTCCGGTGCTCCAACTAGATTCTATGCTATCCCGACCAGATCAGATGCAATGGCCTCAGACGCCGTGATCAAAGGTATTATTACAGTATGTGGTAGAGAGGCATTGGTGTTATTTGATCCAGGGTCCACTTATTCCTATGTTTCAGAGTTATTTTCTCTGCTTCTGGATGTCCCTCGTGAGTCCTTGACTTCTCCTATTTATGTGTCCACTCCTGTGGGTGATTTTGTGGTTGTAGACCGGATTTGTCGGTCCTGTATGATTTCATTTTGTGGATTTCAGACCGGAGCGGATCTCTTATTGCTCGACATGGTTGATTTCGAGATTATTTTGGGCATGGACTGGTTGTCTTCTTATCATGCCGTGGTAGATTGCCATGCCAAGACAGTTACTCTATCCATGCCCGAGTCGCCTAGGCTGGAGTGGAGAGGTTCCTTAGTTAGTACAGCCAGCCGGGTTATTTCATTCTTGAAGGCTCGAAATATGGTCGAGAAGGGTTGTCTGGTCCATCTTGCTTATGTGCGGGACACCACATCCGAGTCTCCGACGATTGATTCAGCACCAGTAGTTCGAGAGTTTGCCGATGTATTTCCTTCGGATTTTCCGGGCCTACCTCCGGATCGTGATATTAATTTCTGCATTGACTTAGGTTCAGGAACCCAGCCTATATCTATTCCTCCGTACTGTATGGCTCCGAAAGAGTTGAAGGAGTTGAAGGAGCAGCTTCAGGAGTTGTTAGCTAAGGGGTTCAGCAGACCGAGTGTATCGTCGTGGGGTGCTCCAGTTCTATTTTTAAAGAAGAAGGATGGGTCTATGCGGATGTGTATTGATTACCACCAGCTGAACAAAGTTACCATTAAGAACAAGTATCCTTTGTCGTGCATCGATGATTTGTTTGACCAGTTGCAGGGTGCTCGTGTGTTTTCGAAGATTGATTTGAGATTGGGGTATCATCAGTTGAGGATTCGGGCTTCAGATGTTCCAAAGACTGCTTTTCGTACGAGATATGGCCATTATGAGTTCCTGGTGATGTCCTTTGGTCTGACTAATGCTCCAGCGACATTCCTGGACTTGATGAATAGGGTGTTCAGGTCGTATGTTGATTCCGTTGTCATTATCTTTATTGATAACATTTTGATTTACTCACGTAGTCTAGGGGAGAACGAGCAGCATTTGAGAGTTGCGCTCCAGACTTTGCGAGAACAAAAGCTATACGCTAACTTCTCCAAGTATGAGTTCTGGTTGGGTTCCGTGGAATTCTTGGGGCATGTGGTATCCGGAGAGGGTATCAAGGTTGATCCCCAGAAGATTGAGTCGGTTCAGAGTTGGTCGCGTCCTACTTCAGCTATAGAGATCAGGAGCTTCTTGAGCCTAGCAGGCTATTATCGCCGATTGAGAGGTTCTCTTCTATTGCAGCTCCATTGACTAGATTGACTCAGAAGAATGCCCTGTTTCGATGGTCTTCCAAGTGTGAGGAGAGCTTTCAGAATCTCAAGACAACATTGACCTCGGCACCAGTCCTAGTATTGCCTTCCGGTTCTGGGATGTATACAGTATATTGTGATGCTTCACGTGTTGTATTGGGGTGTGTATTGATTCAATAAGGGAGAGTTATTGCTTATGCTTCGTGCCAGCTGAAGGATCAGCGCAGGTGGCTTGAGTTGTTAAAGGATTATGATATCACCATTCTTTATCACCCGGGCAAGGCAAACGTGGTAGTAGATGCTTTGAGAAGGAAGGCGGAGAGTATGGGTAGCTTGGCTTATATTGAAACGGAGGAGAGACCTCTAGCCTTGGACATTCAGTCCTTGGCTAATCGCCTGGTGAGATTAGACCTTTCTGAGCCTCGTCGAGTTCTTGCACACGTGGTCGCTCAGTCTACGTTATTGGGGGAGATTAAGGCTCGGCAGTATGATGATCCGTGTTTGGATGAGCTATGAGAGACAGTGGATCAGGGCAGGGCCAAGGAGATTATTATTGGCAAGGATGGTGTTCTGAGACTTCAGGGCCGCTTATGTGTTCCTAAGGTTGATGGCGTGAGGGAGAGGATTCTAGAGAAGGCACACAGTTCTCAGTATTTTGTTCATCCTGGTGCTACGAAGATGTATCATGATTTGAAGCAGCATTACTGGTGGAGACAAATGAAGAAGGATATTGTGGAGTATGTGGCTAGGTGTCTTAATTGCCAGCAGGTGAAGTATGAGCACCAGAGGCCAGGAGGCCTACTTCAGCAGATACCCATTCCGGAGTGGAAATGGGAGCGCATCACTATGGACTTCGTGGTTGGGTTGCCCCAGACTTTGCGGAAGGTTGACGTGGTTTGGGTCATTGTGAATAGGTGGACTAAATCGGCGCATTTCATTCTAGTAGCCACTACTTATACTTCTGAGAGGTTGGCCCAGATCTACATTCGGGAGATAGTCCGGTTGCACGGTGTGCCGGTGTCCATTATATCAGATCGAGGTCCACAGTTCACCTCGCACTTCTGGTGAGCATTACATAGTGATATGGGTACCCAGATAGACCTCAGCACAACATTTCATCCTCAGAATGATGGTTAGTCGGAACGTATAGTTCAGATATTGGAGGACATGCTCAGGGCATGTGTGATTGAGTTTCGAGGTCAGTGGGACCAGTTCTTGCCTTTGGCCAAGTTTGCTTACAATAATAGTTACCAGTCCAGCATTGTGATGGCACCATTTGAGGATTTGTATGGTTGGCGATGTGGTTCTCCTATTGGGTGGTTTGAGCTTGGCGAGGCTAAGTTATACGGCACCGACCTGGTGAGGGATGCTTTGGAGAAAGTGAAGTTGATTCAGAAGAGGCTCCGCACCGCACAGTCCAAATAGAAGAGTTACGCGGATCAGAGGGCGCGTGATGTATTATTTATGGAGGGAGATAGGGTCATGTTAAAAGTCTCGCTTATGAAGGGTATTATGAGGTTTGGGAAGAAGGGCAAGCTGAGCCTGAGGTTTATTGGTCCCTTTGAGGTGTTGAGGCGAGTTGGGGAGGTTGCTTATGAGCTAGCCTTACCTCCTAGTTTATCAAGAGTTCATCTAGTTTTTCATGTATCCAAGCTCCGGAAGTACCACGCCGATTTCTCTCACGTGGTTGATTTCAGCACTATTCAGTTGTATGAGAGTTTGGGCTACGAGGAGGAGCCGATTGCCACTATTGATAGACAGGACCGCCAGTTGAGGTCCAAGAGAGTTTCTGCCGTAAAGGTCCAGTGGAGGGGCCAACAAGTCGAGGAGGCGACCTGGGAGTCCGAGGAAGACATGCGGAGCAGATATCCACACTTATTCAGCACTCCAACTATGATTCTAGACCCATTCGAGCACTAACATTTTTTTAAGAGGTGGAGAATGTAATGACCTGACCGGTTGTTTTTTCTTATCGAACCCCGTTCCCCTAAATGAAACCTCCCATGGTGGCTTATTATGATTTATGACTTGCGGGACTGGTGGTCCGAGATTCAGAAGTGTTTAGAGTGCTATAGGAGCATTCAGTTCCTTAAGGTTGGCCTTTAAGGCCAAGTTTGACTTCGGTTAACATTTTAAGTAAACGACCTCGGAATCGAGTTTCGACGATTGCGGTAGATTCGTATGATGATTCCGGACCTAGGCGTATGTTCGGAATGGGTTTCTGATGACCCGGGAGCATTTCGACGCCCAACATTGAATTAAGAGTTCCTTAAGTTCCTATTATGGTTTGGGAACGTGTTTCTGCGATATCGAGGTCCGCACGGAATTTCGAGACCGGGAATAGTTCTGTTATGTCTATGAATTGCCTGCAAAATTTGGTGTCATTCCGAGTAGTGTAGGTCGTTTCGGCGCGTTGTTAGCGAAGTCTAGAAAACTAAACTTCCTAAGTTTGGTTCTAGGGGTTTTGAGGTATGATTTTGAGTTTTAGCATTGTTTTGGGTGTTTCGAAGGCTCGAGCGGGTCCGTATTATGATTTGGAACTCGTTGGTATATTTGGACGGGGCTCGGGTGGGCCTGTTGGTCCCAAACCGCACACGCAAGTATACGTGCTCGTAGCAAGTAATATAATGTTAATCGAATGTCGAACCCACAGGGACTTGCGTAAAATACTTATTGAATCACTCTAATTTATTTAATCGAGCCAAAACAAAATCCAAGAATATAACTAATTTATTCTACGATTATATGAACTAATTATCAAGCAACGAGAATATAGTTGTGTATTCAATAGAGGCAAATATTCCAGGGTTGTGATCAATTCACCATTGATATTGCATTCTAATTAACTCTCCCTTTCATATAATTCACTCATGGTCGCTAATTAATAGATAATTTCTATCATAGCCTTCTCCCGAAGTACTACTCGTCTATTCTCAATAGATTAACGCCTATATTCCTATGAAATTAATCTATTAGAACGCACTAAGATTACGATGTTTAATTAAGCACGGTGGCTATGTATATTCCTATCCTAACCACAAATCCGCTCCCCTGAAGGGTTAAGATCGCACTCTCTTCAATTCTTCTCTAATCTATATACGGCTTTCCCAAGCATAACATAGATAGTATATAGAACCAAATTGTTGGCCAAACAATTAAGCAATTAAACGCATAATTGAAGAAACAACCATATATTGAGCGAATTATAATCAATGTTAAGTTAATATCGAATAACAATATTCATGGCTAAACCACAACCCCAGAAGAATGGGTGTTTAGCCACTCATACTAGAATTAAACAATTGCATAAGTTTTTGCATCAATGGAAAATACTAGATTAAGATAAAGAAAACTGATAATTCTTTGCTTCTTCAATGAACTTGTATGTATATTCTCTCCAAAAAAGGCATCCTCCTTCAAAGTTGTGTTATTGGTTCTATTTATATGTTTGAGATAACTCCTAAACGTGTAGGAGACTTCTCTTCCAACCGGGAAACACTTAAAAACCTTTAAAACTTGGAGTTGACTGGACCAGGCACCCAGACGTTAAGCCCCAAACGCCCCCTTAATGCCAGGGCAGACCTGGCGTTAGGGGTCAAACGCCTGGCTAATGCCAGGGTCACCCTGGCCTTAAGGGCCAAATGCCCCCTTAATGCCTGGGCATGCCTGGCTTTAGGGGCCATGCGCCCGGGTATTGCCCGGGTCACTCCTTTTCGACTCTTGAGCGTATTTTTGACGTTTATGCACCCATTTAGCTCGGGTTCCATCTCCAATTCACCTACACATGAAATAGACTCCATTATGCACATATAACGTGTATTTTTATCACAAAAGCACATAAAATGTAAGGTATATAATGCTTAAAACTATGAATTCTAGCCACGCATCAACACCCCACACTTAGACTCTTGCTCGTCCTCGAGCAATATCCTTTAACACATACACATTTCATTAACAAGGAGTATTTTACTTTTCAATGACACATATTACCCCTTAACTATGATCGATACCGGCAATCAAGTATGAACATACAAGATTTCACATTATTTCCCTTCTTTAAACATGCCAAGTATAACAATTCAATCAATCATACCAACAACTTAATTGCAACCACCCAACCTCAAGATTCGACTTGCAACTGTTAAGCCCTCTCAATTCACGCACTTACCCAACAAGAAAATTACAATATTACCAATCGTTCATGAGATCATGTGCCCTCACCAACAACAAAAGAGTGAATATAACTAGTCCACACATTCAAATAT
>ML324277.1:14714-27080 GCA_005239505.1 Nicotiana paniculata
AGAGTGTTGATATCCTCATCATCAGGGAGCCTGTATCCCTTACCCGCTCCAATCATCTGCAGCGCATGAGCATTTAGCGGGTACCTCTGATCCAATTCAGCTCCCTCATCAACTGACGCCGGCCGACCTCCTATTCGCAACTGCAAATCCATCATCCCATAAAGATGGGCCATGAAGCTGTCATCCCGCACATTGCGCTCTGCATTGGTCAGGGAGGGCTCTTCCTTCAGTCTTAGGCTAGAGATGTCAGTCTCTCGTTGGAATTGATTAATGGTATGGTCAAAGTTGGGCTCAACCGCTACATTCGCATTTAGTAGGAACTGAGTTATGAAATTTGGGAATAGTATTCGATCAATTCTATTGCTCAAACGCACCAACCCCATTTGATAGCGCATCAGCTGGCCCACATTTACCCTCTGCCCCATCATAAGGAAGTAGAGCACACAAATCCTCTCTCGGTTGATTAAGGTGTCATGGTTGCATGGTAGTATCCGTGCATTAATCACTTTAAGCCACACCTGGGTCTCATCCTTCATTTTCTTCTTTGGAAATATGTCATGGAGATTTGTGGCTCTATCCCGAATCCAAGCAGCCCTGGAATCAACCCCAGAAACTGTGTGTCTCACCTCTCTATAGTTGGGATGGCGGATTAATTGCTCTAGAGGCTCCACCGGAACATTTGGTGCACCTAGGAAATCGCATATGGCCTTGGCCGAAAAATCTACCAAGTGCCCACGAATCGGCACCAATCCGTTCTTTTCCTTAGGGTCAAACCCTGCGTAGTATTCTCGGACTAAGTTGAGGTTGATGTCACCATTGTGTCTGAACACATATCCCAGCCCCAACTCATGGATGCTCCACCAAAATCGCTGGAAATTTTGATCTTAGACTCTCTTCCTTAATGGCCCCTTCAGGGTGAACATGCTTCGGTCTGTAGCGTGCATACCATTTCCTGGATTGCACTGGTATGCTGTTGAGACCATATTCCCGTTCACCAGTGGGTCCCTGTCTCATAGAAGCGACAGTAGTTACTGCTTCCTCACCAGTCATACTGGAAGTAGCATCCCCTCTTTTCTTTTCTTTTGGGGTTTAGGGGGTTTTGCTTTGCTTTTAGCTGGGGCCGAAGACGTGCCCTTCCCCTTGCCAGTGGATCTTCTGGGTAGCATTGTTTTTCCTGCACATATGATCAGTAGTTAGTTGGTGTCACAACGTGTGTACAAAATCTTTCCAAAGGTTACTCAGACTTCACCTTGGTACGTTAATGAATAATTGACCCAAAGCGTTTCTCGTGAGCCTCTTCATACTTAACATTTCATGGAATTGACAATGTATGATACTAGTGGGATGTTTCCTGAGACTCGGGCTCCAAATGGGATATGTATTTCCATTGAGGCATTATATCGAGCACTTGGCGTGCACAATGCCATGAGAGCTCTTATGGAATTGAAGGACTGCCTCATGTACCCACATCTGGGTGGGGTTCCATAATACTACTTAGTTTAACAAATTCTGCTCATTCCTAGAGGGTTTCGGGGATTAGGATGCAAAACATCATACAATATGACCATGAAATTCATAAACCCATAAGGAACCACCATGAATCATGGATACACCATATATAAATGTAACACCCAAGTCGAATTTACACAGAATAGGGATAAAATCATACCTCAACAATTGATGAGTGTTAATTTGATGAGGTGAGCCCCGAAATTGAGCCTCTGCAGACTTGTGTGTGCTGTGGGTGTGAAAATGTGTGGGTGAAGAGTTGATGTGGGTGTGTAGATGTGGGTGTAATCTTTGTGTTGTAGTGTGAGTGTGAGAGAAATTCGTTGTTTGTGTATGTTGTTTGTGTTCTTGGGAGTAAACTCTTCCTTGACAGGGAGATGGGAGATGAAAAAATTAGAAGAAGATACTTATTTGGCGTTAGGCGTGCGTTTTAGTCTTAAATCCCGAACCCACTAGCGTTAGCCAGGCGTTGGATCCCAAACACCCAGCCTACCCTAGCGTTTTCCAGGCGTTAGGGCTGAAATGCCAGCCTGCCCTGGCGTTTGCCAGGCGTTAGGAGTGAAATGCCCAGCCTTCCCTGGCATTTTCCAGGCGTTAGGGCTGTATCGATAGGTACCCCCTGGCCTTCGTCTCACCTTTCTTCATGCAAGAACACCGCTCCTTTCACTTGAATGCACTCGTAAGCTCGTTAGTACCTATAATTATATGAAATTCTTCAAGCTATGTTAAGATTTAACTAAGTATTGGGTTGCGTCCCAATAAGCGCCTTAGTTAATGTCCTGGCACGACGATTACAACAAGTCAATAGGTTGCCTCCTATGAAGCGCCTAATTTAACGTCGCGGCACGATGCAGAACCTCGCCTCAGTCATCAGCGAGCACGACTTTGGTCTTCTCACGATTTATGGTACCACCCCAATAATGTTTGACTCTATGCCCATTCACTAAAAATGTTCTTTCACCATGTATAGCTCACAATTCAAGTGCACCATATGGAGCGACTCTTACTATTTCAAACGGGCCTGACCATCTCGATTTCAGCTTTCCAGGAAACAGTCTAAGCCTATAATTGAATAATAGTACCTGTTGGCCCGGCTCAAAATGACGCGGATGTATATGTTTGTCATTCCATCTCTTGGTATTTTATTTGTAAAGTTTGGCATTTTCGTATGAGTGCAACCTGAACTCATCCAATTCATCCAACTGCAACAATCTTTTCTTACTCGCGGATTCAAGGTTCATGTTTAACTTCTTGATGGCCCAATACGCCTTGTATTCAAGCTCTACGGGCAGGTGACATGCCTTCCCATAGACCACCTTGTACGGTGATGCCCCAATTGGTGTTTTATATGCTGTTCTGTATACCCATAAAGCGTCATCTAACTTAGCAGCGCAATCTTTCCTGTTCACACTCACCGTTTTGTCTAGTATTTACTTGATTTCTCTATTGGATACCTCTGCTTGTCCACTTGTTTGAGGGTGATATGCTGTTACAACTCGATGACGGACCCCATATTTAGCTAAAAGGTTATTCAACAACCGATTGCAAAAATGGGTTCCTTCATCACTAATCAAGTCTCGTGGACTACCAAATCTGGAGAATATATTCTTCTTCACAAACGCAGCGACAACCATGGCATCATTTGTCGGCAATGCAATTTCCTCCACCCATTTCGACACGTAGTCAACTGCTAGCAAAATGTATTTATGTCCCCTGGATATTGGGAATGGACCCATACAATCTATCCCCCATACATCAAAAATCTCTACCTCTAAGATATTATTCAAAGGCATCTCATGCTTCCTTGTTATCGTTCCTATTCTCTGGCATTGGTCACACTTTTTAACAAATGCGTGGGCATCTTTGAATAGTGTTGGCCAAAAGAACCCAGATTGTAGCACTTTTGCTGTTGTTTGATCGCCACCATGATGACCTCCATATGGTGATTCATGACAATCGTACAACACCCGTTCCACTTCTACATCAGTAATGCATTTCCTCATTAACTGATCACCACATTCTTTGTACAAGTAGGGCTCATCCCAGTAGTAAAATTTCACATCGCGTAAGAACCTTTTCCTTGCTTCAGATTTTATTTCCGGGGGAAGTACCTCACTCACCAAATAATTCACATAATCGGCATACCACGGAGGAGGGTCTTGGGTTATAGCAAAAAGTTGCTCATTCGGAAAGACTTCTTTAATATCTACACCCTCCTCAACATGATCATTATTTTCCAGCCTTGACAGGTGGTCAGCTACTTGGTTATCAGTGCCCTTTCGGTCTCTTATTTCCACATCAAATTCCTGCAACAATAAAACCTAGAGCATCATCTAGCTTTAGGCTCTTTCTTTGTAAATAAATACCTGATTGCTGCGTGATCTGTGTGGACAATAACTTTTGTGCCCACCAAGTATGCCCAGAATTTTTCAAAGTCCCACACCACAGCTAACAACTCCTTTTCAGTGGTGGTGTAATTCTGTTGTGCATCATCGAGGGTCTTACTCGCATAGTAGATGGAATAAAACACCTTGTCCTTCCTTTGGCCTAGCACTGCCCCAATTGCATGGTCACTTGCATCACACATAAGTTCAAATGGTAGTGACCAATCAGGTGCAACAATTATGGGGGCAGTTACCAATTTCTTCTTGAGCTCCTCAAATGCCTTCAGGCAGGGTGCATCAAAATTGAACTTGATATCTTTTTCCAGCAACCTGCACAATGGAGTAGCAATTTTAGAGAAATCTTTAATAAAGCGCCTATAAAATCCTGCGTGTCCCAAGAAACTCCGGACACCCTTCACTGAATTTGGTGGAGGTAGTTTCTCAACTGCCTCCACTTTTGCCTTATCAACTTCGATGCCACTTTTAGATATTCTATGACCCAAGACAATGCCTTCCTGCACCATGAAGTGACACTTCTCCCAATTTAACACCAGATTCGTTTCTTCACAACGGGCCAACACCATGCTCAGGTTTTTCAAACAGTCATCATAAGATGCCCCAAAGACTGAGAAGTCATCCATAAACACTTCTACGAATTTTTCCACCAGGTCGGTGAAAATTGCCATCATACATCTCTGGAAGGTGGCTGGTGCATTGCAAATACCAAATGGCATTCTCTTGAAGGCGAAGGTGCCATAAGGGCAGGTAAAGGTGGTCTTCTCCTGATCCTCTAGGCATATGATAATTTGATTGTAACATGAATATCCATCCAAAATACAATAATATTCATGCCCTACAACCTGTCCAGAATTTGATCAATGAATGGGAGTGGGAAATGATCCTTGCGGGTTGTTTTGTTGAGCCTTCGATAATCTATGCAAACTCTACAACCCATGATAGTGCGGGTAGGAATTAGCTCATTTTTCTCATTCTCAATCACGGTCATTCCTCCCTTTTTGGGTACACATTGAACTGGGCTCACCCAATTGCTGTCAGAAATAGGAAAGATGATGCCTGCATCCAACAATTTTATGACTTCTTTCTTCACTACTTATTTCATAATGGGATTCAGCCTCCGTTGCTGCTCAACACTCGGGCGAATTCCGTCTTCCAAAAATATTTTATGCATGCAAAATGATGGACTGATACCTTTAATATTTGCGATGGTCCACCCAATCGCCTTTTTGTGCTCACAAAGTACCCTAATCAATTTATGTTCTTGTGTATTGGTCAGGCTGGATGAGATGATCACGGGCAATGTTTCAGAGTTCCCCAAATAGGCATAGCGTAAATGTGCTGGAAGAGGTTTGAGTTCCAGCTTTGGATCCTCGTCAATAGATGGCTTAGGAAGGGTTATAGTAACAGGATTATTCAACTCTTCAAATTTTCCTAGCCTGTGGAGGTAACTGCAGGACACCTCAAGAATTTTCTCAATATCTTCCCTTGTTTCATCCTCACAGTCTTCTGCATCCCCAACCAACACCCGCTCAAGAGGGTCAATAGGATTCATGTAGGGAACCATGGACTCTGATTTGCTTTCCACTACAGAAATCATGGATAGTTCTTCATAGTGGATAGGTAACTTTAGTGCCTTATAAACATTAAACACCTCCACTCGATCACCAACGCGCATTGTCATCTTCCCTTCACATACATTGATAATAGCTCGGCCTGTAGATAGGAATGGACGCCCCAAAATAAATGGGACTCCCAAATCAGGCTCATAGTCCAAGATGATGAAATCAGCTGGGAATATGAATGATCCAACCTGAACCAGTACATCTTCAATTACTCCCCCAGGATGGGCTAGGGAGCGGTCAACCAATTGTAAAATCACTGTTGTTGGGCGTGGTTCACCCAATCCTAACTGCTTGAACACAGATAGTGGCATCAAATTAATACTTTCCCCAAGATCGCACAGAGCTCGCCCGACTGCATGCTTACCAATTGAGATTTGGATAGTAAAGCTACCCGGATCTTTTAATTTCTGAGGTAGATTGCTTTGAATTCTTCCTCACTGAGTGCCATTGTTTCGAACTCAGACAGCCTTCGTTTATTGGCCACAATGTCCTTGATATACTTAGCATATTTGGGTACCTCCTGCAGATGCCTACCAGTGGAATATTGATTTGTACCTGCTTCAAGAGATCAAGGAATTTTTTGTATGATGCATTATCTTTCACCTTTTGCAACCTTTGAGGGAATGGAGGGGGTGGCCTTGCAACAATTGGTGGGGGTTGGTCAGCACTCGCCTCCTTTGCTGTCTTATCTGATTCTTTCGGGTTGTCTGAAGTTGATTCAATAGTGGTTGGTCTCTCATCAAAATTTACCTGCTTTCTCTGACTGGGTTGGACTGTCTCCAATTTCTAACCATTTCTCAATGATATAGCATTAACAGGTGCTTTAGGATTAGCTTCAGTGTCACTTGGTAGAGCCCTTGTTGGTCGGGTATTTTGAGAACTGGCGAGTTGCCCCACTTGGCGTTCTAAGTTTCTCATGGCTACAGTCTGGGCTTGGTGATCAACCATTATTTTCTGATGAAATCAAGTTGGTCATTCATCATTCTCTTCATAATATCCTCAAGGCTTGTTGATGGTTCAGCCTGAGGTGGTTTGTACTGTTGTTGAGGTGCTGGATGCCTGTAATTATGCTAAGTGCTCTGATTTCCACCCCAAGAGAAGTTTGGGTGGTTTCTCCAGTTGGGGTTATAGGTGTTTCCATATTGATTTTGTTGTCCCCTATTAGCGTTACCCACAAAGCAGACAGACTCTGGATTAACTGGGCATAACTCACTTGAATGACCCTCTCCACAGACTTCACAAAATACATGAATTTGTTGCACTGGTTGGGCCTGTTGCACTGGTTGAGATTGTTGCTTGTTAATGATCAAGTTCATCTGATTGACTTGGTTAGTCAATATGGAAATCTGGGCTGACAATGCTGAAACCACATCTAGTTCAAGAACCCATGGTGAATTCTGAACCATATTTCTCCCCATCTCACCTTGCCAGTCTGGATTGCTTTTGGAGAATTTATTCAGTAATGCAAATATTTCATCATAATTCTTCTCGAACACCTGACCTCCAGCTGGTGCATCTACCACAATTTTTTTTTTGCGGATGGAGTCCTTCAGTGAAAGTGTGAACTAACACCTCGTTTGCCTGACTGTGATGAGGGTAGTCTCTGAGTAGCCCCTTGAACCTTTCATATGCTGAATATAACGATTCACCTATTTTCTGCCTAAAGGAGACTATCTCACTCCTGATCTTTGCGGTCTTTCCTGAAGGGAAGAACCTTGCCAGAAATTTTCTCGCTAGATCGTTCCATGTTGTGATGTAATTAGCTGGTTCTGCCTTCAACCATTTCTTTGCTTCGCCCAATATAGAAAATTGGAAAAGCGTGAGCCTCACATAATCGGGCATGACCCTGTTAGTGATATAAGTATCACTAATCTCCAAGAAGTTCAAAATGTGCTGTTGTGGATCCTCGTGTGGAAGACCCAAAAACTGCCTGTTTGCATAAAGTAGTTGAATCATGCTCTGTTTCAGCTCAAAGTGCCCAGTGATTCTGGGCTTCAAGATGCTAGAGGTGACATTAGCAATGCTTGGCATTTCCACCTCCTGAACCGCCATGTGTTGTTCCTCTGCCATGTTCACAGGAAATCGGATGAAGTCCTGAAGATTGTCTGTATCTCTTGCTTCTCGCAATCTCCTGTGAAATGATCTCTCAGGTTCGGGGTCAAAGCCGTCAAGTCTATCCTGGCTTCTGATCCTACGCATTCACTCAAAGTTCCTGAGATTAGAGCAAAAATCACATGACATTAGACTCAATGAAATAAACAATTAAACCAAGTAACTAAAAAGTAGTCTATATTCAAGTCCCCGGCAACGGCGCCAACAACTTGTTGGTCCCACACGCAAGTATACGTGGTCGTAGCAAGTAATATAATGTTAAATCGAATGTCGAACCCACAGGGACTTGCGTAAACTACTTATTGAATCACTCTAATTGCTATTTAATCGAGCCAAAACAAAATCAAAGAATATAACTAATTTATTCTACGATTATACGAACTAATTATCAAGTAACGAGAATATCATCGTGTATTCAATAGAGATAAATATTCCAGGGTTGTGATCAATTCACCATTCATATTGCATTCTAATTAACTCTCCATTTCATATAATTCACTCATGGTTGCTAATTAATCGATAATTTCTCTCATAGTCTTCTCCCGAAGTACTACTCGTCTATTCTCATTAGATTAACGCCTATATTCCTATGAAATTAATCTATTAGAAGGAACTAAGATTACGATGTTTAATTAAGCACGGTGACTAGGTATATTCCTATCCTAACCACAAATCCGCTCCCCTGAAGGGTTAAGATCGCGCTCTCTTCAATTCTTCTCTAATCTATATACGGATTTCCTAAGCATAACATAGATAGTATATAAAACCAAATTGCTGGCCAAATAATTAAACAATTAAATGCAGAATTGAAGAAACAACCATATATTGAGCGAATTATAATCAAGGTTAAGCTAATATCGAATAACAATATTCATGGCTAAACCACAACCCCACAACAATGGGTGTTTATCCAATCATACTAGAATTAAACAAATGCATAAGTTTTTGTGTCAATGGAAAATACTAGATTAAGATGAAGAAAACCGATAATTTTTTGCTTCTTCAATGATCTTGTGTGTATATTCTCTCCAAAAATGGCATCCTCCTTCAAAGTTGTGTTATTGGTTCTTTTTATATGTTTGGGATAAACCCTAAACATGTAGGAGACTTCTCTTTCAACCAAGAAACATTTAAAAACCTTTAAAACTCGGAGTTGACTGGACCAGGCACCCAGGCGTTAAGCCCCAAACGCCCCCTCAATGCCAGGGCAGACCTGGCGTTAGGGGTCAAATGCCTGGCTAACGCCAGGGTCACCCTGGCCTTAAGGTCCAAACGCCCCATTAACGCCTGGGCATGCTTGGCTTTAGGGGCCAAATGCCTGGGTATTGCCCGGGTCACTCCTTTTCGACTCTTGAGCGTATTTTTGACGTTTATGCGCCCATTTAGCTCGGCTTCCATCTCCAATTCACCTACACATGAAATAGACTCCATTATGCACATATAACGTGTATTTTTATCACAAAAGCACATAAAATGTAAGGTATATAATGCTTAAAACTATGAATTCTAGCCACACATCAGGGCCCAGGTGCCTCCTGGACACCACACGAGGCCAAAAACCAGCTGAATTAGTTGTTGGTGCACCTGTTCTGGTGTGACCGCAGGTGCGGTTTCCCAGTCGCAGGTGTGGGACCGCTCCTGTGGTCCCAGCCTCGCAGGTGCGACCCCCAGTGGTGAGGTCAATTATGGAAGGTGTGGACAAATTTCTGCAGGAGCGGAGCCGCAGGTGCAGTCTCCACTTCGCAAGTGCGGGCCCAGGCACCTTAGTCCATTTCTGCAGGTGTGGTCCTCGAGTTGCAGATGTGGAAACGCTGTCCAGACAGTGTGTTTTTATACACGGGAATTAACTCATTTCCCTTATCTTCATCTTCTTCCTTGGGGAGATTTCCACCATTTTAGAGGGGCAAACGACCTGGTCATTGAAGGTAAGTAACTTCCACTCTAATATTAGCTTCATGCATGAAATACTAATTTAATTAACTACCTAAATTAGTGGAAATTTAAGAATGTGGTAGTAACTTAGGCCTTCCGTTAATGTGAGAATTTACAAGTGAATTTGCTATGAAATCAAGTATAAATCATATATTAATGATCCTTAGGCTATGGGTTAGTGTTTCCTTCGTGAATTTGCAGAATCCGAGCATGTGGGCCCTGGGTTGGATTGTAGAATTTCTTCAAGAATGGGAAATTTACTAAGTGAGCAGGAGAATTTCCATGTTTTGAGCATAAATTAATGAATTTGTATAACATTTGGCTAGTTTCGAGTCCTCGGGTGTAGAGTTCGAAGTTTCGGGCGCGTTCTTGGTCTGGGAAGTAGGTTCGACACGAGATGAGTCTCCTTCTAACCTTGTAAGGGGGAATTGTCCCCATAGGTAACTATAAATAACTGCATGTTCTTATTTTCGGGGGCTACACACGCACGAAGTGACGAGAGTCCGTGCGTAGCTACTACTATGTTATGTTGGATAGTTCTAGGACTCGCGAGCATGCTTATATGTGCCTTACATGTATTCCTAAACGTATCTTGATTTTCTTATTATCCTTGATTTGACATAAGAATATTAGGAAGTGGTGGTCCATAATATATTGCTTAGGTTCTTGCCTTAAAGAATAATCTCTGATAATTCCATAAAAATTGATAATTTATGTATGTATGTGACACCGCGCCACATGTATGATTCGTGAGCGGAATAGCCTTACTATTATGTCAATCGCGTTGCATGTTCGATTCATGAGCGGGGTAATAGATGCATCTATGGTTCGAGTCGTTCGACCCTTGGCAGTGCACATATTATTTTCGCGACATTTCGGCCGTACGTGTCCGACCTATTATGTGCTGTGTGATTCACTGGGAATTTGTTGTAATTATACAAACTGGTTTATTTTAATAAGGGAATTTAGTACATTATGTGTTAATGAAATTTGACATGCAAAGGTAAATACTACTATACTTGAAGATATGTATCTCCTTGTGATTTCTACGACTGTATTGCCTGCCTAGTTCCTATTAAATCATGTTATTTAGAAAATGTTGACCCTAGTAAGTATCACGCCTACCTCTCGTCACTATCTCTTCGAGGTTAGGTGGGATACTCACTGGGTACATATTTTTTTATGTACTCATGTTGCACTTTTGTACTTAATTGTACAGGTTCTGAGGCTGGTGCATCTGGTTATCAGATCGGATCTCGATTTTGATCTCAGTTGGACCCAACTTCACGGTGAGATGCTTCTCCTGACGATTCTCGGCGGCACCTTAGAGTTTTATTTTTCTTAATTCCCGTCTATTCATTTCAGACAATGGAATTGTATATTATGTTTTGTATATTCTGTTAGTATGCCCGTAGGACTTGTGACACTAGTTCCTGGCACACACGTAGTTGTTATTTTGATTTACGGGTTTGTATGTATATATATATATATATATATATATATATATATATATATATATATATATATATATATATATATATATATATATATATATATANAGATAGCAAGCCATTTTTTACCAAAAGCAGTCAAAAAGAGGAATGAGCCAATATATATATATATATATATTGGCTCATTCGCATCATGACTGTTTTGATTAAAAATTTGGTTAACTATCCTCGTCAAATCACGTTTTAACTATTAAAAACTGAGTGTATTTTTAAAGTGTTTAGACTAATAAAAAGGGGCCTTAAGTAAATGTTAGAGTCGGCCTGACTGACCCTGTTGTTGGGCGCCATCACGACCTCAGTTAGGATTTTAGGTCGTGACACCCTGGTTGCATTTATTATTGTTAACATAGGGTACGGCATTCCCTAGTAGCATCCTAGAGTGCCACGAGCCTCATATTATCGTCAACACATGGTACTACATCCCCTGGTTGACTTCATTCTTGTTAACATTGGGTACGACATCCCCTATAATTTATAAAAAGAATGTGTCTTTTTCAATTCCTTATTCTGGAATAGCAAAGATAGTTTAATGTGTTTTCAACAACTCATAAAAATTTTCTAGTGCAAACTGGGGAAGAAAATTTTTGTTTGTTTTGTTTGTTTGTGATGGCTTGTAGGTTTTTCTGCAAAGTACGGATTGGATGTGCAAATAATAAGATTCCAACTCTTGTCGGAGAAAATGGAATGTTTGATCTCAATACCAGCCTCAACCAACTTTGACATAATGTATGCGGAGACACAGGGTCTCAAGATCCATCTTCTCGTCATCTAATCAAGAAACAAGCCTGTGAGAGTATTTCATAGTCTGCTACATCGAGAGCAACAAGTTTCAGTCTAAAGTCAATAGGAGAAGAAACTCAAGAATCAAGATAAGACTCCAGATGGCATTTAGATAGGAACTTTGTAACTCTTAGATTTCAAGATATGTAATTTTCTTTTTATTTTGGTGTAAAAGTCGGAACCTCGACGGAACCTCAGTGGACTCTCTATCTAAGTATACTCCATCACTCTTCTTCTACCTGAACTACACATGACCTGATTCCCCTATAACCCGGGATATGTAGGCTACTTAAAGCCAAGGCTCTGTCACATCTTTTTCATTATCTTATTTTTCTTTTTAAATAATAGTAAGGTCAAAAATTAGTCACCGTGTTTATTTTCTTTGCCTGAAAACTCTTTATGTTTCCAAGCAAAGAGGGGCATGCTGTGAATAAATAATTTTTGACCACACCCAAATTCTATATTATTTTGGTGTAAATATTTCTTTTAGGTCTAATC
>ML324278.1:0-90217 GCA_005239505.1 Nicotiana paniculata
CAGCATTTTCGGCGTGAAGCCTAGCATTTATACTTAACATGATTTCTAACAGGTTCACAATTAGCACATTAACATAAGCAAAGATATCATTAGGGAATAACCACTAAGTGGTGCCATGGGATAAGCCAGGCCACAAATACTCAGTGCACGCCCGCACGCCTGTCACTTGGCATACGTGTCACCTCGATTATAGTCATAAATCATTTAGCTAAGGGTTTCGAACCCTCAGAACTATGTCTGGAAACGTTACTTACCTCAAAATCGGCTAAAATACTACTCCGCAGTGCCTTTGCCTCTAAATTTGGCTTCTGAGTGCTTCAAATCTACCAAGTTCAGATTTTTATCATCAAATTATGCTTAAGGAATGAATTCCAATTGAAAAGTACCAAATTTAGCTCAAAACTCGAAATTATCCAAAACCCGACCCCCGGTCCTACATCTCGGAACTCGACAAATTTTATACCAAAATGTTCTTCATCATCTCACGAGTCCGTACATATAAAGAACGCTAAAATCAGAGTTCGTTTGACCCCTCAAATAAACCCTTAAATGTCTCATAATCTAAAGCCCTAACTCCACCTTTTTCTACTGATTTTCATGAATTTAACACTGATATTACGCTCCTTAATCACCTATAATCGAGTTTTAGGGTCCAAAAATACTTACCTCAACGAAGAACACTGATTTCCCCTCTTCAAAATCGCCTCCAAGATCTTTTCCCGTTCAAAAATGGTGTTAAAAGGTCTAATGGTCGCAGAGGGTTTATTTAAATACTGCCCAGTCCTTCCTTCACTGCGATCGCAAAAGTTCTCACGCGATCTTGAAGAACAAAATCCCCCAGGCCCTCCAAAGACCCTACGCGATCGCAACACAAGCCACGCGATCGCGATTCAATAGAACCTCAACCCACACGATCGCAATCCAACACACGCGATCACGAAGAATAGTTGACCCCACACCCCACGCGCCTGACTAACCCTACCCGATCTCACCAATGCACACGCAATCGCACTGACCAACGGTACATACCTTCGCGATCGCACACCTTCTCACGCGATCGCAATTTACAAAAATGACCGGGCTCCAGGTTACTCTATGCGATTGCGGACCATTCCTCGCGATCACAGTGAACAATGTGCTGCTGCACTTACACCAGCCAAACAACAAATTCTCTAAGGCCCAAAAATGCTCGTTAACCACCCAAAATCAAATCTCGAGCCCCTCGAGACCCCAACCAAATTTACCAACACATAGTAAATGATCATTCAAACTTAGTTGCACTCTCAAAACACTAAAAATAACATCAGAACACCAAAATCACATCGGATTCAAGTGTAAGAACTTTGAAATTTCTAAAATCCACCAACGATGCCGGAACTATCCAAAGCAACTCCGATTGACCTGAAATTTTGCAGACATATCCAAAATGACATTACGAATCGGTTCCAACTTCTGAAATTCCATTCTGACCCCGATAGCCTATTTTCCACTGCCGACCAAAAATCACCAAGAACTAACTTTCGCCAATTCAAGCCTAATTCTACACCGGACCTCACAAAAATATTCTGAACACACTCCTAAGTCCAAAATCACCTAACAAAGCCATCCAAGCCATAAAATCCGCATTCCGGGGTCGTTTACCAATAAGTCAACTCTTAGTTGACTTTTCCAACTCTAAGGCTATTTTTTTTAAAGACTAAATGACTAAATTCTCATTATAATTTTTCCGATTCTGAGCCTACCAACTCTAACACATAAAGAACAGTTTAACCAAGCTATGACGAGGCAATAACAGTAAATATAAATGCAGTTTCTACGTAACGACCGACCGGGTCGTTACATTCTCCCCCTCTTAATCAAACGTTCGTCCTCGAACGTGCCGAGAGTTGTTCCAAAAGCCATCAACCGCCGAATAACCTTACCATTGCACACACCCGGGGGCGACCCCACGTCACCCTACCCCACATCGATCTAATAATACAACACATTCAAATGCCATTATATCAAACCTAATCCCTACGCCTTAGAACCCAAATTCCACGTCAGAACTTATCTACAAAATTAGAATCACGCCTCCACACACTGTATATACCTGAACCAAATCACACGAATCTGAAAGAACACAACTCATACGTCCAAACTCCATGATAGCCAACTACTTTACCTTAATCAACTCCTCTAGAAGACCACAACAGAACCGCACCATGTGTGCCTAAAACCAACGAATTGCCGCTCCCCGAAGCATGGACGGGAAATCTGTAGATCATCCCGGTACACAGATCAACTTAATAGCCATTAATTGACACCCTCACAATAGCTCTATGGAGTCAAATAATTCGATTTGGTACAAAACACCTACATCAAGTCATACCTAAAAGTATCATCATCTATCAGATCAAACTACGTCGAAACCGACCATACTAAAAAATGGCACATCCGCCCGGGTCTCCAAACCCCTAATAGGTACCACACATAACTGACACACGCGGTCTGTAACAACAACATCACCCACAAGGGCGAGCACATGAATAGATGTAACAAAAGATTCACGGGGCGTATCTAGAGAATGGGCTAAAATGTGATGAACATGTGAATACAAAAAAAACCGGAATCAAATAAAAGCTGAAGATTCTCGTGAAAGACTGAGACAATACTTGGGATCACGGCTTCAGAAGCCATCTCATCCGGCCTGGATGAAAATGCATAAAATCAGGCCTGATCACCACTGGATCGACCTCCCCCTCTAGGGTGACTCCTACCTGCCTGACCCCTACCTCTAGCTGCCTGGACGGGTGGTGCAGCTACTGAGTTCTGAAACCGCGGGCTGACTCTTCTGTTGATAAGTACCTCTCTCAAGATGGGGACAAAACCTCTTAATATGGCCCACATATCCACACTCAAAGAAACCTCTCTCGGAGAATGGCACTAGGGGCTGAAGGAAACCCCTAGCACCAGAATAACCACTGGAAGAACCGGGCATAGATGAACTCTGAACCGATGGTTTCCAAGATGAACTCTAAAATGGCAGGGCACTGAAAGATGGGTGCACCTGATGCAAACTGTGAGGATCATGACCAACTGATCCACCACGATAACCTGAGCGACCTGGCTGAGCCTGCCTGAATGGACGGCCTCTACCGGGCTGAGGCTGCCCCCTGAAGGAACCCCACCAAAACTCCCAGATCCTCGAGACCTCTTGCCCTCCCTCTCGATCCACTCCTGGTGGCGAACCGACTCAATTCTCTGGAAATGTCAACCACCTCCTCAAAATAAGCGCCAGATACCCTCTCCCTAGTCAAAAAAATCTGAAGATGATAAGTGACGCCATCAACGAACCTCCTGATTCTCTCCCTATCCGTGGGAACTAGCCAAATAGCATGGCAGGCCAACTCGGAGAACCTCATCTCATACTGCATCACGGTCATGTCCTCATGGCGCAACTGCTCGAACTCCCTGCGCAGCTCCTCCCTGCGAGACTACGGTATATACTTTTCCAGGAACAAAATGAAGAACTGACGCCAAGTAAAGGGATCTACATCAACATGTCTACGCCTATCATAGGCCTCCCACCAAGCGAGTGCAGCTCCTGTGAACTGGAAGGTAGTAAACGGGACCCCACTAGCCTCCAAGATCCCTGTTGTGCGAAGGATCCTCTAACACTTGTCCAATAAGCCCTGGGCGTCCTCTCCCTCAGTACCACTAATAATCGGAGGCTAGTGTCTACTAAACCTCTCTAACCTGTGTTGCTCGTCATCTGCCAAAGCTAGGCCAAAAAATCCCGGGCTGGGGCAACCGGCTGGATTGGAGCTGTCCCCGGTGTCTAAAGCCCTTGAGTAACCTGCTCAGGTGTCCGGGCAGCTGGAGCCTGAGTGCTTCCCCCCGCCTGAGAAGTAGCAGCAGTAGTAGACATGGCAACGACATGTGCCGGGCTGGTGCAAACCGTCAATATGTGGGCTAGGGTCTCCTGAAGACCCGGAATCACAATGGGCAATGCTCGTGCCTGAGCCTTCGCACACCTTCTCACGCGATCATGATTCACAAAAATGACCGGGCTCCAGGTTAATCTACGCGATCGTGGACCATTCCTCGTGATCGCAGTGAACAATGTGTTGCTGCACTTACACCAGCCAAACAACAGATTCTCTAAGGCCCGAAAATGCCGGTTAACCACCTAAAATCAAATCCCGAGCCCCTTGGGACCACAACCAAATTTACCAACACATCATAAATGATCATTCAAACTTAGTTGTACTCTCAAACACTAAAAATAACATCAAAACACCAAAATCACATCGGATTCAAGCCTAAGAACTTTGAAATTTCTAAAATCCACCAATGATACCGAACCCAAAACAACTCCGATTGACCTGAAATTTTGCAGACATATCCAAAATGACATTCGAATCAGTTCCAACTTACGGAATTCCATTCCGACCCTGATAGCCTATTTTTCACTGCCGACCGGGAATCACCAAAAACTAACTTTCGCCAATTCAATCCTAATTCTACACCGGACATCACAAAAATATTCTGAACACACTCCTAAGTCCCAAATCACCTAACGAAGCCATCCAAGCCATAAAATCCGCATTCCGAGGTCGTTTACCAATAAGTCGACTCTCAGTTGACTTTTCCAACTCTAAGGCTATTTTTTTTTAAAGACTAAGTGACTAAATTCTCATTATAATTATTTCGATTCCGAGCCTACCAACTCTAACACATCAAGAACAGTTTAACCAAGCTATGACGAGGCAATAACAGTAAATATAAATGCAGATTCTACGTAACGATCGACGGGGTCGTTACATCTACCTGCTTTACGGACGGACCGCCCCTGTCTCTAGACAAGCATTCGATGAAAATTTTGTGATACCTAGTCTACTATTGCTTCCAAAAAAAAAATCACTTTTTCATGGGATGGGTGAGCAACCGCATTCACTTTATAGTATGACGTTTTAATAACGATATTTTGAGCATCGAAACTGAAAGCATTTAAAATATAGACATTGGACACATCTGATAACAGACATAGAGGATCACTTACTCTCCTCGGTCCAGAATACTTGATTTTTTCGTTGTTTTCACATAGATTAAAAAATCTACTTTGTAACTTGATCATATTAATTTTTACTATCTCTTCACATAAATACTCCTAACATACTCCAACACTACTTGCTCCAAGGGCAATGTAGAAAAAAAATAATTAATTCATTCTTGAAATCTTGAAAATCACTTATTTTGGACCACAAAAAAAGCTAAAAAATCACTTAGAGCCTGTTTGGAAAGCCACCTTGGAAATAGATTTGGGTGTAATTGGGTGTAATTACACAGTTTGGTATGTTTGCTTGGACAAGTTGTTGCTTGGTTAGGATGGAATTGGGTGTAATTGAAGGGTGTAATTACACTCTCCAATTCTCAAAGGGGGTGAGAATTGGTGGCAATTGCACTGAGTAATAACAAGGTTGCTTTTTAGTTTCTTTCCTTTTTATTTTAATGTTAATTTATTTTCTTTATAAATTTTTATTTCTATTATTTTATTTTTTTATTTTATTTTTAATTTTTAATTTCTTTTGAAATTTTAAAATATATTTTTCTTTGTGCATTATTTATCTTTTATTTCTCTACCTTTACTTCTTATGGTTCCATGTAATTACTTATATTTTATTTTTTATTTATTTTAGTATTCTATATTTTGAAAATACACCTCCAAATATTAGAAATAATGAGTCATTAATAAACTCGGCATATAATGAGTGATGCAATTAAAGTGGAATTTCATTGTTGAATGTGGTTATAAACTTAATGTTTCCTAATCTTAAGTTGTAGTGGAACTTACTACAACTTAAATTGTGTTATATTCATGGTTCTAATTTACTTATTTTAGTAATATTGGCTCACATTGCATGTTGTTCATTTTTTAGTTAGAATTGATATTTTAGTTTTGTCAAATATTTGAATAATATTATGACAATCAATATTCTATCAAACATGAATTCCACGCTGTTCTTAAAAAATGTATATTATTAGTTTTTGTAAATATCAATATATATTATTCTAACCATGTTAGTTATAAATATATGCTTACTAAATATTCACAAAACAATATACATCTTATATACCAAATATAATATCATTTATACTTATGAAAATTTATAGGCATAAATTTATTATATTAACTTTTAAGTTATGATAATTACTTCATTTAAAATTTAATCTAACTGTGTAATTATATTTGTGTAACCAAACAATAAACTTGTAATTACACTGTAATTAAACTGTGACAAACAAACATGTTATCGTAATTGCACAATTATGTTTTTCCTACCCTAGTAATTACACCAATTCCAGTCACCTGGTGGCTTTTCAAACAGACCCTTATTATGGACCGAATGGAGTATTAATTTAGGTGCCTATGCGTTTTAACTAAAACTAAATTTTACTTGTCACGAAGTTTAACAACCATTAGCTTTTATATGTCGAAAAATATTTTTCTTATTAATCTAGTCGACTTTAGTATAAGTTAGACCTTCTTATCTTGATTTTACTAATCAATCTCCGTCGTAGAGAGATAAATGAAATTTTGTGATCCAAAAGAAAGAGACGTTTTCCTCTAGCCAAATCAAGACATGGAAGGGAGAATTTCTTCACTTCCTTCCCTTAATTGCCTAGCATAGGTAAAATTTAATAATATCCAAATTCTTTTTTGATTAAAATAAGAATTTTTATTGATAAATTACATACTGTTATTACATATATTTCTCACAACTATCCCATTGGATCGAAACTGTGTTGAACATGAAACAAGTTAAAGTTTGTAACGGCATTAACATTGCCCATGATAGCTAGGTTTTATTACAAGCTTCTTCTGAAACAGACCTAAGATAAACTTTTCCTTCTACATCATCTTTCATTGCAGTCTCTACCACTGGAGGAGGTGCATGTAAGATGACTAATTTATTCATGTTACGTAGCTTGAGACCATCTTTCGCCAAGAGATGTGCCACTTTATTTGCTTCATAAAAGCTATGCCTGAGTAACGGGTACCCCAATTGAGTTATTGACCACCTGCATGAATCAATTATGTGTTTGTAAATATGATGATCAGTGTGCGTTAAATTTATTACCTCTGTGGAGTCGGTTTCGACTTCAATTAGCTGGATCTTGTATTGGATTGCTAGGCGCAAACCCTCTTCCAGTGCCATTAGTTCTCCTTGTGTGTTGTTTCTGACCTTTGTGTATCTTTGATATCATAGTATCCATTGGCCTTGGCTATCTCTAATTATACCTCCCAGCCCACCCTTTTTTTTGTTTTTATCATAGGCAGTATCACAATTAAGCTTGTATGAACTTTCAGTAGGTGGATTCCACAAGATTTTGATAGTGTGTGTATTAAGACTTGAGTGTATATTTCCTGTTAAATATTTAAATTCAGCAGTCTTCATGAGGGTTAGAGATAGTGGGATATCCTTTGATTCGTTATTGATGTTGTTTGGGTTACGATTAATCCAAATATGCCAAATTGCAAAAGGAAAGATGTCATCCCAATTTAGGGATGAGTAGAGTTTCTTAGGCTTCATGAGCCTAATTGAGTTCAGCTAGTGTATCTCATTTGAGTTTATAGGTTCTGTGTCAAAATGTTCCCAGACCTCTTGACTATGGGACAAGTCAAAAAGATGTGTTTGATGTTTTCTTTGCCTTTCCTACATGTAGGGCATAGTTCATCTATGTTTATGCCTATGTGATGTAGATAGTATCTACTGGGGACTCTGTTATGATAACAAAGCCATAAAAGATAGGTGATTTTCTTTGGGATTTTTTCCCTCCAAATCCATGAAAAACTAGTGTTGGTGTTTTCGATGGGGTGTAAGAGGCTTAAAGTTGTTTTTTGGCTAAATAAGTCGTTGCTTGTTAACCAATACTAGATATCTTGATTAGAAGGGGTTTTTGGGGTAAAGGTACTTTGAATTTCTTCTAATATGGAAGTGAGTAGGGTAAAGGATAGATTACCTAGCTTCCAACCGTGATTATCGAGGACTTCACTAATTAAAAGGGTTTCCTCTTTCCTTAGTAAGGGACCATGTATTTGAGTTCTAAGAGGTAAGAGGTTAGGAGCCCATTTATTATACCAAAACTTTATTCGATCCCCCTTACTATATTCCATGCCATGCCCTTGTTGCAAAGCTCCCACTCTTGCAAAATGTTTTTCCAAATTCAATCGGTTGCGAAAGATAACGTAAGTGTCGCTTTGGCCGAGTGGTTAAGGCGTGTTCCTGCTAAGTATACGGGGTTTCCACATTTTTGGTAATACTTTTTGTTATCTTACGTATGTCCTGTGCCCCCCCTCCCTCGAGCGTCTAGATAGTGTCTGAAAGCAAAATGTGTGGAAAAGAAACATAGTAACCAAGATATATATAGAACCCTTTAAAAGCCCGTTAAGGTATAGCGCCAAGCAAAATGTGTGAAAAAAAATATAGTGACCAAGATATATATAGCACCCTTTAAAAGCCCATTAAGGTATAGTGCCCTTTAAAAGGACGTTATATTTGAACCTGAAATGAGTGGGAAGGTATATCGCTCTTTATTAAGACACTATAGTATAGTGCCGTAATAAAGGGCGTTATACCCACATAAAAGGGCGTCCAGTCCCCTTCCCCACCATATTAAATCCTGTAGAGTTATGAAAATTAATTATTTAATTTTATAATAGTAAAAAATAAGTGAGTCATAAACAAAAATATATAATAATAAGACTAACATATAAAATAATAAAACTAACATATAAATTAATAAAACTAACATATACAATATTAAACTAACATATAAATAATAAATTATAATTTAAAATAACACACCTGTTGAGTGATAAATCGGAAAAATTTTCTCATCATGAACACAAGAATTCAGGATACCTTGGTGCTACTGTGCCTCAAATATCGAGCCCTTAACCCATATTTGAATATTTAATAATTCGATCTTGTATAATTATAAAAATTAATTATTTAATTTTATTAATGTAAAAAATAAGTGAGTCATAAATAAAAAAATATAATAATAAAACTAATATATAAAATAATAAAACTAACATATAAATTAATAAAACTAACATATACAATATTAAACTAACATATAAATAATAAATTATAATTTAAAATAACACACCTGTTGAGTGATAAATCGGAAAAATTTTCTCATCATGAACACAAGAATTCAGGATACCTTGGTGCTACTGTGCCTCAAATATCGAGCCCTTAACCCATATTTGAATATTTAATAATTCGATCTTGTATAATTATAAAAATTAATTATTTAATTTTATTAATGTAAAAAATAAGTGAGTCATAAATAAAAAAATATAATAATAAAACTAATATATAAAATAATAAAACTAACATATAAATTAATAAAACTAACATATACAATATTAAACTAACATATAAATAATAAACTAATATTTAAAATAACAGACATGTTGAGTGATAAATCGGAAAAATTTTCTCCTCATGAACACAAAATTTCTGGATACCTTGGTGCTATTGGGCCTCAAATATCGAGTGCAGAACCCATATGTGAATATTTAATAATTAAATCTTGTGTAATTATAAAAATTAATTATCTAATTTTATTATAGTAAAAATTAAATGAGTCATAAACAAAAATATATAATAATAAAACTAACATACAAAATAATAAAAATAACATATAAATTAATAAAACTAACATATACAACAGTAAACTAACATATAAATAATAAACTAACATTTAAAATAACATACCTATTGAGTGATAAATCAAAAAAAAATTCTCATCATGAACACAAGAACTCAGGATACCTTGGTGCTACTAGACCTCAAATTTTGAGCCCGGAACCCATATGTGAATATTTAATAATTAAATCTTGTATAATTATGAAAATTAATTATCTAAATTTATTATAGTAAAAAATAAGTGAGTCATAAACAAAAATATATAATAATAAAAATAACATATAAAATAATAAAACTAACATATTAAAGTAAAATAATGTAATTAATATTGTTTAATTTATAGTAGACGACATGGAGGTTCCGACTTTGCATCCCGGACATGCCACACTAGAGCTACTGTTGCTACAGGGTAATCATAGTTCATCCTGCATATGGGAGGGACAATTACTGGCCCAGACGTTCCGCGCCAGGAGAGTAGACGATATGTAGGACTTTCTTAGGGCCCACCCTCTCCATCCCCGTGTAGCTAGACGCCTCCAGAATACAAGTTTTTATAGGATTGTGGAGATCGACCGGTTGCAGCTTGATTGGTCATTGATAACGGCCCTGATAGAGCGGTCGCGACCGGAGACGCACACATTCCATTTGCCCATTGGCGAGGCCACTATCATGCTTTAGGACGTGGAGGTCCAGCATAGGCTGCCCGTTGATGTACACCTTGTTGCTTTGCCGAATGCCATCAAAGAGTATACGGGTTTGCAGTATCTGGAGATGCTGTAGCGGCTCACCGGTTTTCAGCTACCGGATGAGACTGCATTGGTTGGGGTAAGTCGTCTGCAGTTGATTCCCGTCCGACAACATTTGGAGGCGATGCACGCTGACATCACAAATAATACACCGGAGCTTCATATTCACCGGTACACGAGGTTGCTGTTGCTGCTTATGTTTGGAGGGGTTTTGTCCCCGAACACTTCGAGGAACCTAGTCAGCTTGAGATTTCTTCATCATATTTAGCGGCTAGATGATTTACATCATTACAACTGGGGTGTTGCTATTATCGGTTACTTGTATAGGCATACGTGCCGGGCGAGCATAGGCACCAAGCGAGACGTTGCTGGATTTTTGCCGCTGCTACAAGTGAGAACATTTTCGAATACTCTATTCATTATAACATACCTAGTCAAAATATACCTTAAATTTTATGTCCACTTTGTATATTAGGTTTGGGCCTAGGAGCGGTTCCTGCAGTTGCAACAACCTCTACCACCCTTAGCTCCGACTGAACCACCTCTGTTTCTCCCTCTAGCTAGGAGGTGAGTTGATAGGCGAGGATATGGACGGGAGTACGAGGCTCGACATAATTTGCCCTATTGGAGGGATTTGTTGGATTTACTGGAGGGCACACAAGTAAATGTATACCTAAGTTTACTTGGCCTGGCTTCATATGTGTTGGTATACTCACGTTTTATGTTTTTACTTAATAGTTCATTTGCAGGCCATACAACGACGAGCTAATAGCTGGTTTGCCCGATTATTGCTCGACCGACCGAATTATGTGGAGCTCTTCCGTCTCGTTGATGTGCCTTGATATTGTCGAGCATTATGCGACCGAGCGAATACTTTGCCAGCTTGGCTGCCCGCAGCTTGTACCGCCACCGCCCACTTGGCATATGTGACACATTACCATCGGGATGATCGTACCAGGGTAGACCAGACATATATGGCATGGATAGAGGCGTAGATTGATACTTGGGACTAGCGACATGACCTGATTCCTCCCCCCTCCTCTCCACCTGAACGGGCGGATGGTGAGCATGAGTATATGCCCTGGTACCTCAGCGTTACCCGACTTTTCGATAGGAATCCCGTTTATCGCGTTGGCAGTCGGCACCTTCCATACGCCGGGAGGCACTAGTATTTTATTTGGTATACTTACTTATAATGTTAACCTAGCGTTCCGTAATTTATATTTTACATGTTGTGCAGGCTATAGGCCTATATCTGTTCCGCCAGTTGGGACTGCAGATGCAGCAGCACACCAGCGAGAGAGCAGCCGCTTTGCACGAGTATGGCCGATAGGTTACTGATCTGGCTTCCTAGACATTGAGGCGAGCCCGAGATGATGAGTTCTTAGGATACGAGGTTGCTTATGTGGTACTAGAGCATTACCATTGTGGGCAAGCAGTGGAGCCGGAACGTGGTCGACGTGGCAGGCGTGCCCCACGAGGTAGGGATGTCCCACGAGGTAGGGGTGTCCCACGAGGTCGTGGGGGTCGGTGAGGAAGTGGTCCCCATCAAGGGGGCGTTGAGGCACCTGTTGAGGATGTTAGAGTTGATCAGTAGGGTGGCCTCTATGAGCCAGACCATGCTTCCAGCAGCATACCGTCATTCAGCTTACTCTAGGGACTTTGTAGGTGACCCCGTCAGCTCTATTGTTGATCGCGGGCACGACCATTACACGAGAGGATTGGGATCAATATTTTCCTGATCCTCTAGACCCATCAATCGTTGCTGGTGATCGTCCAACACGAGATATGGATAGTGGGCGTCGGCTGAGTTATGGCTCATCATCGAGGGATGTTGAGGATCTTTCATAGGCGCAGGTTTGTTTGCACTACTATTATTTATATTTTTTTTTATCTCTTTGATTAGCCACAAATATCTGTATGTTTTTTTTATTAATGCTTCATCCTCGCCCGTCACGGAGGCCACTTTGTGCAATACTGACCTGGCTGCGATGGATGATTATATTCAGGAGCCCGACGAGACCCTGGTAAGACAATTTATGTGACTTAACACGTACATTACTAATATATATATTTCATATACTAAAATATCTTATTATTCTATAGGTTACTACTAGACGAACGACCTCTTCTACCGAGCATGCCAGCCCTACTGACGATCATGCTGCAGCGCATCCTCCGATAAAGAGACGACGTGATGAGGATGATCCTGATAGTGTAGCCGGGAGGAATGGGATGCGCCTCAGGCCAAAGGCTGCATTAAAGCATACGGGATGTGGTACGCATTGATTTTTTTATATTTTATGTACATATGACATTCAGTAAATAATAGCAACAATTTTTATTGTTTACATTATATGCGCATTATGTTTTTATTTATCCGATTCTTCGTTATTTTAATAATACAGCACAAACACAAACATAACAACTTAACATTTTTAAATTCAGTACAACTAATGAAAATACATGACATGAAAAAACATAAAGATAAAATACTACACTCAACACATACATGTGTTTGTTTAGTCACTACCGCCTATTATTCTCTGCTCCAACCACTTAAATTTCTTCTCCCCCCTCTTTTAGTTTCTCCTACACTGCCGCAATTTCTCGTTGCATTTCAGAGATCTGGCGTTGGTATTCATCATTCATATTCCAAACATAGTGCAAACATGATTTGTAGTATTCCAAGTTAATGGGTTCATCATACCATTCCTCAAACATATATTGATTTCCATCATTGCATCCAAACAATTGTTGACATATCTAGTATCTGCGCCCAACATTACCATCTGACCAACATGCCTTCAAAATTGCACCTTGGTTGATCATTGCGCCCAGACATTTGTTAATGCAAGAAAAATAAAAAATTTATGAAAAGTTTTGCTATTTGTTTTGGTTAAGCATAGATAATAACTAACATGCACTAGTTATTTATAGGAAAGACAACACACATAACGTAGTATTTCACCGTGCTTGCTTCGCGTGTTAAAGATTATTTCGGGTACAAAACAACTTTTCCAGAAGATAGCTTTTGCAGGCGAGTAGATTTTTAGGACGACAAGACAACACACATAACATAGTATTTCATCGCGCTATGCTTCGCGTGTTAAATATTCTTTCGGATACAATACAACTTTTCCAGAAGTTAGCTTTTGCAGGCGAGGAGCTTTTCAGGTCGACAAAACAACCCACATAACATAGTATTTCACCGCACTATGCTTCACGTGTTAAAGATTCTTTCGGGTACAATACAACTTTTCCAGAAGTTAGCTTTTGCAGTCGAGCAACTTTTTTAGGTCGACAAGACAATTGTTTTTTTAAAATGGGTTTATGTTAGATTGTTGTACTGAAGTATTAATGTTAAATATCAATATGATTTAACAGCAATGGAAACATAATTTTATTTTATATATTCTTCAAGATAAATAAGTACATACACTTATTACAACCACATTACGAAAATAAAATACTACGTGTATCCTTGATAGGTTGGTGTAACGACCCGGCCGTTCGTTCCGAGAGTTTAACCCCATTTCCCCCATTTCTGCTTCATTATATGTGGTTTAGCTTCATTTACATGTGTTGGTTCTGTTTGTTCGGGTTCGGAGTGGTCGTGGTGAGAAATGAGACACTTGGTCTCTTAACTTGGTTCAATAGTGAAGAATTCAAACGGAAGTTTACTTATTGGTAAACAACCTCAAGAAGCGGATTTTATGGCTCGGATAGCTTCGATAGGTGAGTTGGGATTTAGGAGTATGTTCGGAATGTAGTTTTGATGTCCGGAGTAGAATTATGCTTGAATTGGCGAAAGTTAGTTTTTGGCGATTTCCGGTCGGTAGTGAAAAATAGGCTATCGGGGTCGGAATGGAATTCCGAAAGATGGAACAGTTTTGTAATGTAATTTTGGATATGTGTGCAAATTTTCAGGTCAATCGGATGTATTTTAGTTGGTTTCGGCATCATTGGCAAAATTTAGAAGTTTCAAAGTTCATAGGCTTGAATTTGATGTAATTTTGGTGTTTCGAAGGCTCGACTAAGTTTGAATGATGTTATAGGGTGTGTTGGTAGGTTTGGTTGACGTCCCGGGGCCTCGGGTGTGTTTCGAGTGGTTAACGGAGTGTGTTTGGCCTTAAAAGGACTGTTGTCGCTGCTGTATTTTCTTGGTCTGGTTTCCTTGTATGCGATCGCAATGGTGAGGCTGCGATCACATAGGTTTGTTGGTGAGGCAGCAAAAATTGTGTTATGCGATCGCAATGTATGGTCCGCGATCGCGTAGTGGGAGGAGGTAGAACAGTGCGGTCGCGTGAGGCTTGTTGCGATCACACAGTGGGGGCGCGTGTGGCAGTGAGGTGATGAAATTGCTCTATGCGATCGCATAGGGCTGGTCGCGATCACATTGCTTTGAGGAGTTGTCTTCCGTGCTAGCATAGCTGTTTCTGCGATCGCATAGGGTTAGTTTGGTTGGGAAGCATTTTGTTCTTCGCGATCGTGTGCCTTTTTCCGCGATCGCACTGAGTAAAAGTCTGGGCAAACAGTTTAAGTTCTAATTTCGGGGGTTCTTGGCCATAACTCATTTTGCCATTTGAGAGCTGGGGGGAAGGAGATTTTGGACGATATTTTCAGTGGGATTCTTGTGGAAAGTGTTCTTCAATCATTTTTGGTTTAATTTCATGAATTTTTCTTGATTTTCACCATGCAATTTGAGGAATTAAGCAGAGAATTTGGGAAAAATGGGAGGAAAGATTTGGAAATTTCCTTTGGTAATTTGAGTGGGCAATTGTGGTTCGATTTTGATGTTCTTGGTATGTACGGACTCGTGGGAGGATAAGGGTTCTTTTGATGTAATTTTTATCAGATTTCGAGATGTGGTCCCGGGGCTCGTGTTTGGCCGAATCTCGAGAATTGTGTCTAAATTGATAGTTTTCGATTGGGTTTTGTTCCTTTAGCGTATATTGATGATGTTAATCTGGTTTTGGTTAGATTCGGAGAAATCGGGAGACAATTTGAGGGGAAAGAGCATCGCGGATTAGTGTTGTGGCCCGGTAGAGGTAAGTAATGGCTATAAATCTTGTCCTGAGGGTATGAAACCCCGGACTTCATATTTCTCACTATTTTTAGAATAGCGCACATATCGTATGACGAGTATGTGGCGCGCACTGATATTTGGATTGGACTTGGTCCTCTCTGAGGCAACTATTGAGTTACATATTTTACTCTAAATCATATGTTAAGTTGTTTTCTAAAGACTATTGCTATATATGGGCTATAAGCCGTGTTTGGGGCCTCGTGCCGACTTGTTTATACCCTTTGGGGGATTTTTACTCCTATTTCCTCAATGTTGATTTATGATTTACACTCAGTCATATTGTGCTTACTGTTTTCGAAACTCAGCCTTGTTGACATTATTTAAAGATATAAAAATGATGTTTTGGGTCGAGTACCCCATTTTTTACTGATACGCCCGATGGGCTTTTGAGAGGTTCTGACTGAGTGAGGCCGAGGGCCTGATTTGCGAGGATATGATATGCCACGAGGTGGATTGATATTAGCGCTTGGGCTGAAGGAGCCCCTCCGGAGTCTGTACACACCCCCAGTGAGCACATGTACCTACTGAGTGCGAGTGTCGAGTGCCGAGTGACGAGTGTCGAGTGCCGAGTGACGAGTGATTGGGAGACATGAGTGACTGTGAGGTATGCCCGAGGGGCTGATTATGAGTGACTGTGAGGTATGCCCGAGGGGCTAATTATGGGTGACTGTGAGGCATGCCCGAGGGGCTTATTATGATACATGTTTTTGCCCGAGGGGCTACTTATGATTTTACCACTTTCACTCTGAACTTATGAAATATGTTTTGCCCGAGGGGCCTTTTTATGATTTTCAGCATTTTTACACTAAACTTTTTGAAAGTTATGTTGAAACTATTGGCAAGTATATTTCCAAATGATTTTTACTGAAATCGACTTTTAAGCGTGATGATTTAACGTATACATTATTGGAAAGAAAGGCAATGCTTATTGTGAATTGATGAATTGATTTTTATGTGTTCTTGCTGCTCAGACCTGATTTATTTTCATTACTACTAAGTTGGTGTACTCACATTACTCCCTGCACCTTGTGTGCAGATCCAGGTGTTAGGGCAGGGTGAGATGTGTATCTGTTCCAGAGATTTCTCGGAGGTTTGCGAGGTAGTTGCATGCGTCCGCAGTCCTGCTCTCTCTCCTGCTTACTATTATAGAGGTTATTTTCCTTTGAGTTGTATGTTTTACGTAGATGCTCATGACCAGTGACTCCGGGATCTCGGGGGTTGTATTTAATATTCGGTATAACTTTAACTATTTTAAAAATGTTTAAAGGAAACCTTTATGGGTTATCAGTTTAGTAAAGATGTAAATGGAAGCTTATTATGATTTGAGTGTAGTTTTGGCTGGCCTAGTTCCACGATAGGAGCCATCACGACTGGATTAGATTTGGGGTCGTGACAGTTGGCACATTAAATGAACTTCCACTAGGAGATGGATTACTGATAAGTAGGGATTTTGACCTCTTGTTTGCTCTCTTTTACTTGTGTTTTAGATAAAAAATGCTTAAAGGTATTCCCGTAAACTAATGAAATGTACTTGCTTGCAGGTATTGTTTAATATGAGCCAAATGAATCAAAATTAACTCATAAAGGAGTCAAACTTTGAACAAAAACAAAGACAAGACAAAGAGGCCTGCAGTGCGGACCGCACAAATATTTTGCGGCCGCAAAATCCATTGTGCTGCCGCGATCAAAATTATGCGGTCCGCAAGAAGGAGATTTAGAGACATGGGATTTTGGCAACATGTGGAGTGCGGACCGCACCAATATTGTGCGGCAGCGAAAGTCCCTGTGCAGCCGCAATCAAAATTATGCGGACCGCGATGAATGAGAATCAGAGAGTTGATAACTTGGGCAAAATGAAGGAGTGCGGACCGCACCAAAATTGTGCGGCCGCAGAATATCAAGAACGGTCACGAACACAATTGTGCGGTCCACGATGATGAAGAAACAGAGTTGTCTCAATCCAAACTCAATCGAGTGCGGACCGCATTACTCTTATGCGGCCGCATAATCTTGAGCACGACCGCACTCAAAATTGTGTGGTCCGCAAAAATCCAGCTCAAGCCAGAAACAAAAATGAAGAACGCGGACCGCACCAGAACTATGCGTCCACGAAAGCAAGAGTGCGGCTACACTCAGAATTATGCGGCCGCACAACCTCCGCAGGGAAATTTTTGTCAAATATTTTCAGCTTAGTATAAATAGAACTTTTTATCATTTTTAGGTCATGTTATGTTCGTAGAGAGCACATGAGACGGCTACTTTTACTGTATTCGGAAATTTTGTACTAGATTCACTTCTTAACACTAGATTTTCATTCCATAATCTAATATTTTGTATTTTATCTTAATTTCATCTTTAATTTCTTCTATTTTTATGAGTAGCTAAACCCATAGCTAGGGTTGTGACCCAACCCTAGTGTGGGTATTTAATGGGTGTTTAACCTAGGGCTTATTTGTGATTGGGTTAGTGATATTTAGCCTAGTTCTTGCTAGAACTCAAGAATTTATGGTTACAAATATTGATTCATACCTAAATGACTTAGCCTTTACTTGAGAAAGTGGGACTAAGTTTAGGAAAACTAGGCTAACAAGGAATTGGGGTGAACTCAAGAAATTGAGAGCCCCAATTAAAGGGTTAAACCTAGAGATAATAATTCCCGACTTGAGCTAATATCACTTGATTCATATGAATACCCATTTGGACTTGAGAAAGCCAAATTGGGCAAAATCACTCAAACTACCGAGAGTTATAGAGTGAGTATCCGGGTGTGATAGATATATTACAACCCCAACTAATCAAGCATACCCTAGATTTTACAACCCGTTAGATAACCACCTCAGTAGAAGTCACGACTCTAGTCCCTTTAAAATTTTGAAAAACCCGAAACAAAAATATTGTCCTTAGTCTCATATACTGCAATCATTATAGTGAAGATAGAAGTAGAATAGAAACCCAAATTTGTGGAAGTGCAATTAGATTCAAAACCCACAACTCACTTAGATATAAACTAATTCCAATCATTAACTCCCTGTGGATTCGATCTCGACCTTAGTTGGGTTATTATTTCATCGACCTCCTCGCTACTCAATAGTAGTGTGGGTATGGACCCAATCAATTTTTTGCACTGTTACTTGGGAGTTAGACGATCTTAGCTATATACCTAAGTTTTTTTTTGTTTTGTCTTTCTTTCCTTCTGTTTACTAATTTTCTTTGTCAATTGCATTTAGGTACCAATGGCTCTTAACAACGACACCCTCAGAAATATACCATTAGGGGAGGAGGTAGATGGTGATCAAGTGGATGAGGTTCATCTTGAGACTCAAGTACAAAGGCTAGGCCGACCGCCTCATGACAACATCCCAAACCCTCCCCAACCCTACCAAGGGCAGCACACCGGGTGTTACCCAACAAAGGCTACACAAGTGCAATAGTCCCGCTCCGGATTAGGGCGGAAAATTTTCAAATAACTAATGTCATGCTTACACTGCTGGAACGATGGGGTTTCTTCACTGGAGATCCATATCAAAACGACTATAATCATCTCAAAGGTTTTGTTGACACGTGTTGGGAAAGCAAGCAGACGAATGTCTCCGAGGATGCATTGAGGTTACGGCTATTACCTTTTTCACTTCGGGGAAAAGCTTTGGATTGGCTAGAGAGGTTGCCCAACCATTCCATACACACTTGGGATGAGTTGGTCGAGAAGTTCATCGCAAAGTTCTTTTCTCCGGGGCATATGGTGACGTTAAAAGATTAAATTTTGGTTTTCAAACAAGAGCCAAATGAACTGTTACATGAAATTTGGGAACGGTATCGCACAATGGTCAAAGAATGCCCCATCAACGATATGACCGAGGCAATGATCCAGAAAATACTTTACAGGGGGATCTACATAACTAACCAGTGTGTGGTAAATCAACTCGCCGGGGGTAACTTCATGAACACGCCGTACTCTAAAGCATGTGAAATATTGGATGAGATGGCGGATACCTCTTTGGCATGTCAAAGTAGAGCCAACGTTCCTCAGGGTGGCCCTAATGTTATCCACTTACACAAGGAACTACATGGTCATGGGCAAGCCATAGCTGAGTTGACAACCACCATGAATCAATTGGCCAAGGCTCAGCTTTACAGGTTCAGGGGCCAAAACAGGTAAATGCCATGGAAGGAGTAAACATGATGGTCAACAACAGAAGGCAACGAGGTAAACAAGTACAAAACCATCCGGAGAAATTTGAGAAAAGTAATAGTGGGTACAATCAAGATGATGCATATGATGATCAAAGTGAAGAGGTTCAATATGTCAACAATTACCAAGGTCAACGGAGCAATGCTCCAAATCATTAATAGTGGAGATCACAGGGAAACCAAGGTAATTGGGGCAACCAAGGTCAACAAGGAAATTGGAATGGTGGAAAAAACAACAACCAATGCAATTGGGGGAACAAAAACAATCAAAATTGGGGTAATCAAGGCAATTGGGAAGGAAATAATCAAGACAATTGGGGTGGCAACAATCAAAGTAATTGGGGATGCAACAATAATCAAGGGGGTTGGAACAATAGAAATCAAGGAAATCGGGGGTCGAACTTTCAAAGTCCCCGATGTATCAACAACCAAACAACCCTCCTCCATATCCATCGCAAGGTCCTAGTTCTTCCAACAATGAGATGGGACAGATTGAAAACATGTTCAAGCAAATGATAGAGAAAAACGTCGAATCCGATGCCCAATTAGCCTCCCACAACACTTCTATCCGCAACTTGGAAGTTCAACTTGGCCAAATTTCTCAAGCCTTGAATACTCGCCCTAAGGGGGCACTACCAAGTGATACGGTGGTGAACCCGAAGGGTGGGAACAATACGGGACATGCTATGGCGGTGACAACAAGAAGTGGGTGTGATGACCCAAGGGGTCATTTTATGAATTAAGACTCTGTTCTAAGCTTCTTATCCATAAAAAGATCCAATTTTAATTACCTCGATTTGCATGCACAGTCCGGGCGTGAAACCGGAAAGCTTTTATGTGAAAATATGAGAAATACTAATTTTTAGAATATAAAGTTTGGTTTTAGTTGACTTGAGTCAAAATTTTGAGTAAATGGATCCATATCCGTGTTTCGACGATTCCGGAAGGTCCGCAGTAAAATATGGGACTTGGGCGTATTCCCGGAATGGAATTCCGAGGTCCCAAGCCTTAGAAATCAATTTTTGAAAGAAATTATTTTGCTAAATTATTAATGAAATAAAGAAAAGCATTAACGTTTGAAACCATCGGTATCGGGCCCGTATTTTCGTTTAGGAGCCCGGTACAGATTTGTTATAGGATTTGAATGCTATCTGTGAAATTTGGTGATAATCGGAGTTTATTTGACGTGATTCAGATATCCGATTGAGAAATAGTGAACTTAAGTGTTCTTGAGAAAAATGATGAGTTTTGAGGATTAATTCTTAGTTTTACATGTTATTTTTATGATTTGATCGCATGAGAAAGTCCGTATGATATTTTTGGACTTGCGTGCATGTTTTGTTTGGAGCCCCGAGGGCTCGGGTGAGTTTCGAATAGGCCACGAGGTGTTTTACACTTAAAAAGTTTGCTGGTTTTTCTGCTACTGGTGCACATGCGATTTACTCAGTGTGATCGCATAACTACATCCGCAATCACATAAATTAAATTGCTGGGGGTCACCTTTTTGTGTTATGCGAACACGTAACCTCTCACACGAACGCGAAGCACTGGCAGGGTAAAGCTTCGCGAACGTGTCTTGGGCCACGCGAATGCGATGAATTATCTGGGCCTGGGGGAGGAAGTTTGTTAACACTATGCGATCGCCAACACTGGGCCACGATCGCGACAACCTAGTTCCTAAAGCTACGCGAACGCGACAGGGTCACGCGATCACGTAGAAGGCCTGCCCAGCTATATAAAATAATTTTCAAAACTCAGGCAGAACCTATTTTCACATATTTTTCGAACTACCAAACCCTAAGGACGATTTTCTTCACCGAAGTTCATCCCCAAGGTGTAGGTAATCAAATCTAAACTCTACTCTTTCAATTACTCAATGTTTTTCATCACTTTTAAATAAAAAATCAAGAATTTTCATGGTAAAAATTGAGGGTTTGGGTAGAATTAGGGAATTTTGTAAAAATGAGATTTTGACCTTGTATTGAGGTCGGATTTCAAAACTAACTACATATCCGGGCCCGGGGGTGAATGTGTAAACGGAATTTGGTCCGAACACCGAGTTTGGACCAATTGGGCCCGGGGTCGGGTTTTTACTTTTTTTGAGAAAACTTAGGAAAATAATAATTTTTTCAGTAAAGTTGGTTCCTTTAGCATTAATTAATAATACTAAACTAATTATGATTAGATTCGAGTGTGTTGGAGGTGAATTCGAAAGAAAAATCGGTAATTGAGCAGGGAGTGGCCTGCGGAATTGAGGTAAGTGTTGTGTCTAACCTTAGCTTGAGGGAATAGGTATTGTATGACTACTTGTTACCTATTTGTTTGTTAAATCCAATGTATAGGTGAGGAGACGAGTACCTATACGTTGTAGTCAGGTCATACCATGCGAGTAAATGCTATTTCTTGTTATTCTGGTTGTCTTAAAGCCCATCATCTGTGATTATTGTTGTTAGTGAAATGTTGAGAACATTGAGTTGAGATTGAAATATTAAATGGTGATAGAAATTATGATGAAATACTATTTCTCGTGAAATCCCCTTTTATGTTGATGATTTGATGAGATTGTGAGGAAGAGTGTAAAGCACGAAGGGTGATGCCGTGCATGACTTAATTATATTGTAAGGAAGAGTGAAAAGCACGAAGGGTGATGTCATGCATGATTTATTTATAAGGCGAGGAAGAGAGTAAAGCACGAAGGGTGATTCCGTGCAATTCTTAATTATAATTTTGTGAGGATGAGAGTAAAAGCACGAAAGGTGATGCCGTGTATTCTATTTATTATATGGTGAGGCTGAGAGTAAAAGCACGAAGGGTGATGCCGTGCAAGTTTACTTTCTATATTTAATTGCAAAAATTATTGTTGATTTATTATCTGTGTTTGCCTTATTTTTTTCCTCATTCGTTATGTTGAAAATTCCCTATCGCATTCTCCCTTTCCATTAATTACTGTTTGCATTCTTTAATTGCTATTATTTCCTGTTAGCATGATTCAATGTCCAGGTTTTATGTGGTGTCTTGTCATAGCCTCGTCAGTACTTCACCAAAGGTTAGGCTCGGCACTTACTCAGTACATGGAGTCGGTTGTACTGATACTACACTCTACACTCTTTTGTGCAGATCCGGGTACCGGCCAGCATTAGAAATTTTAGTAGCGGTCACTCATCATTCGGAGATACGAGGTATATTTGCCGGCATTGGCAGATTCCTGGAGTCTTCTCTTAGTTATAAAGACTGCTTTATTTTACTCAAAACAGATATATTTTTTCTTTCAGCCCATTAGTTGTAGTATTCTTAGAAGTTAATGAATTATGACACCAGACCCTGGGTAGTCTTAGAGTTATACATATTTAGTTCGTGGCTTGATTTATTTATTTGTTTAACATTTTATTTATGAGGTTATTCACTAGAAATCATTAGACTTAATTTACTTTAAATTTGTTTTATTGTGTTTAAATAAGTAACCAAAGGAAAAATAGCTAATCGAATTCGAACATTGGCTTGCCTAACAAGTGTGGTGTTAGGCGCCATCACGACCCCTAAGGTTGGGAATTTGGGTCGTGACAGTGGAAGAGGTGGGGTTTCTAGTACCTCAAACCTAAGAAAGAATGTGAATGATGATGTGTTGGTGCAAGATGATGATCCAAGCAATGATGTTCAAGAAAATGATGAGGTGATGATAGACATTGATGAAAATTTGGAGGAGACACAAGATTATGTGAACCTGTCTAGGTAACATGTAATAGACATACCGGATAAGGTAGTGCCCAAAGACAAGGATAATTTTCCAAGGCCTCCTCCACCATATCCTCAAAGGCTCGCAAATCAAAACAATGAGATTCAATTCATTGATATGATGAAAATTTTGTCCATAAATGTGCCATTGGTTGAAGCCTTAGAACAAATGCTGAGATATGCCAAGTTCATGAAGGACTTAGTAACAAAGAAGAGATCAATGAATTGTGAAATGATCAAAATGACACATCAAGTGAGTTCCATTGTGCATTCCATGGCTCCAAAGTTAGAAGACCCCGGTACTTTTACAATCCCGTGCACTATTGGGAGTGCCAATTTCACCAAAGCTTTATGTGACTTGGGGGAAAGAATTAACTTGATGCCCTATTATGTGTTCAAGACATTGGGGATTGGGAAACCAAGACCCACATCCATGACGTTGCAAATGGTGGACCGGACAATGAAGAGGCCATTGGGTATAATTGATGATGTGCTAGTTCGAGTCGACAAGTTCATACTTCCCGCAGATTTTGTGATACTTGACTGTGAGGTTGACTATGAGATGCCAATGATTTTGGAGAGATCTTTCTTAGCTACAGGAAAAGCCTTAGTTGACGTGGAAGCTGGTGAGCTCACCTTCCGGGTGGGTGATGAAAAAGTTGTATTTCATGTTTGTAAGTCAATAAGGCAGCCTAATAGCAACGAAGTGTGTGCATTAATGGATCTTGTGACCGAAGTAAATGTTGATGACAGAAGTGTTGTGATTAATGTTGAAGATACATTGGAAGCTTTGTTGTTGAACCATGATGAGGATGAGAAGGAAGGCTTTGTATAATGTGTCAATGCTTTGCAAAGAGTGGGATCATATACATATGGGCCCCGAAAACTTCCATTGGAACTTGAAAACCGAAAGACTCCACCAACAAAGACGTCAATCGAGGAGCCTCCCACATTGGAGTTAAGCCCTTGCCTTCACGCCTCAGGTATGAGTTTCTAGGCCCTTGTTCCACTTTACCTGTTATTATTTCCTCGTGCTTAACTAACGTACATGTAGATTCCACCCTTGCGGTGCTCCAAAGGAGGAAGAAAGCAATAGGTTGTACATTGGAGGATATTCGGGGTATAAGCCCCGCCTTTTGCATGCACAAAATCATATTGGATAAGGACGCCAAAACCTCTGTGGAACATCAAAGAAGGTTGAATGAGGCCATGCAAGAGGTAGTAAAGAAAGAGATCATCAAGTGGTTGGATGTTGGGGTTGTCCACCCCATTTCTGATAGTTCATGGACTTCACCGGTGCAATGTATCCCAAAGAAGGGTGGCATGAATTGATCCCCACAAGAACTGTCACCCGGTGGAGAGTGTGCATGGATTATAAGAAGCTCAACAAAGTGACTTGGAAAGACCATTTTCCACTTCCATTTATTGATCAGATGTTGGATAGGCTAGCCGGACGTGCTTATTATTGCTTCTTGGATGGGTATTCCGGATATAACCAGATTCTTATTGCACCTGAAAACCAACATAAGACCACCTTCACTTGTCTGTATGGCACTTCCGCATTCTCACAGATTCCATTCGGTTTATGCAATGCACCGACCAATTTTCAGTGGTGTATGATGGCAATATTCACTAATATGGTGGAGGACTTCCTCGAGGTTTTCATGGATCATTTCTTTGTTGTGGGGGATTCTTTTTGAAGAGTGTTTGAACAATATTGATAAGGTATTAACACGTTGTGAATAGACTAAATTGGTGCTTAATTGGGAGAAGTGTCACTTTATGGTCGAGGAGGGCATTGTCCTGGGCCACAAGATCTCCAAGAATGGTATTGAAGTTGATAAAGCGAAAATTGAAGTGATATACAAACTCCCTCCTCCTACTTATGTCAAGGGATTGAGGAGCTTTCTAGGTCACGTAGGGTTTTACCGCCGGTTCATCAAGGATTTCTCAAAGGTGGTGAACCCCTTGTGCAAGTTATTGGAAAAATATGTCAATCTTCTGTTCAATGATGATTGTATGAAGGAATTTAAGCTACTTAAGTATAGGTTGACTACCACTCCTATTATTACCGCGCCAAATTAGGTCTTACCATTTGAGCTCATGTGCGATGCTAGCGACGTGGCGGTTGGAGCGCTATTGGGTAAAAGAATCAACAAGATCTTCCATCCGGTCTCCTATGCTAATAAGACCATGGACGAGGCCCAATTAAACTATACGATGACCGAGAAAGAATTTTTAGCCATTGTCTTTGCTATGGAAAAGTTCCGCACGTACCTCATGGGTACCAAAGTGATTGTCCACACCGATCACGCGGCACTTCGTTATTTAATGAGAAAAAAGGACTCTAAGGAGAGATTGATGCAGTGGGTACTTCTTCTACAATAATTTGACCTTGAAATCCAAGACTGCAAGGGAAGTGAGAATCAATTGGCGGACCACTTGTCCCAATTGGAGGAGGAGGGGAGGCCCCATGATGGCCTTGAGATTAATGATTCATTTCTGGACGAACAAATCCTCTCCATGTCTATGAACGGGATGCCTTGGTTTGCCAATTTGGCCTACTATCTTGTGAGCGACATTGTCCCCAATGAGTTCTCTTCTAACCAAATGAAGAAGCTCAAACGTGACTTCTTGGATTACTATTAGGACAAGCCATATCTCTTAAAAAATTTCATTGATGGTTTTATTCGGAGACGTGTTCCAGAAGAAGAACAATTGGGTATTCTTGAAGCTTGCCATTCTTCGCCATATGGTGGTCACCATAGTGGAGCGAGAACTGCTACAAAGGTCCTAAGCTGTGGATTCTATTGGCCTACCTTGTACAAAGACGCTAGCGAGCTCGTTAAGTGTTGTGATGATTGTAAAAGGACCGGTGGCATCTCCAAGAAAAATGAGATGCCTTTCACCACCATCCTAGAGACTGATATTTTCGATGTGTGGGGCATCGATTTTATGGGTCCATTTGTAAGCTCATGTGGGAACACCTATAATCTTGTTGCTGTGGATTACGTGTCCAAATGGGTTGAAGTTGTGGCTTTTCCCAATAATGAAGCACGGAGTGTGGTAGTTTTCTTCAAGAAAAACATATTCACAAGGTTTGAAACCCCAAGGGCCATCATTAGTGATGGGGGATCACATTTTTGCAACAAAGCCTTTGACACTTTCTCCAAGTATGGTGTCACTCACAAGGTGTTGAACCCCTATCACCCCCAGGAAAGTGGATAGGTTGAAGTCTCCAACCGGGAGATCAAGAGTATTCTATCAAAGACTGTCAATGCAAACCGAACTGATTGGTCAAGGAAACTTGACGATGCTCTTTGGGCCTATAGAACAGCTTACAAAACTCCAATTGGTATGTCTCCGTATCTGTTGGTGTTCGGGAAAGCATGTCACCTCCCGGTGGAACTAGAGCATAAGGCCATGTGGGCGTTGAAGAAGTTGAACCTTGAGCGGGATGTAGCTGCAAATCTTTGGGTAGAGCAATTGAATGAACTTGATGAGTTCCGGTTCCATGCTTACTCCAGTTCGTCCTTGTATAAGGACAATATGAAGTACCTACATGATAAGCATATCCGTAAACAAAGAATTCAAAGAAGGTGACCTTGTTCTTTTATTCAACTCTCGACTACGTATGTTTCCGGGAAAGCTAAAATCAAAGTGGAGTAGTCCTTTTGAAGTGGTACATGTGACTCCTTTTGGTGCCTTAGATTTGAAAAATAAGAATGGTGAGATATTTAGAGTCAATGAGCACCAGATAAAGCACTATCATGGTAAGGTTGATGATGTCCACATTGTGGCATTGCTCCATTTCAAGTGAATGATGGTAACATGACTCGTGCCGCGACGTTAAATCAGGCGCTTCTTGGGAGGAAACCCATGTGTTTTTCTTTCTCTTAATTTTTTTTTAGATTAGGCACTGTTTTGGGCTAACTGGTTGTGAAGTGTATGCAGGAATATGGGTGTGCAGTGCAGGAAATTTGCAAGGAAAAAATTGTCTAAGTGGTGAAACTATGCGGACCGCACAAGGACTATGCGACCGTACAATTCTATGTGCGGTCGCACCACTGGAAGATGAAAATGACAACTCCCTGAAGTTTGGCCTGACAAAAATCCTTAAGGATTCCCGGCCGCACTCAAATTTTTGCGGATCGCACCAATTATGCGGCCGTAATCACTTTTATGCGGATCGCACCACTGATTCAGCTTCTGAGTTAGCAACAGGTAAAGAGTGCGGACCGTACCAAAATTTTGCGGCCGCACTCAGGTGAGTTGGTAGGGCCAATTTAGTCAGAGTATAAATAGGACCTTCTTAGACTTTTCACACTTTACACACTCTGACCTCTCAAGCTAAACTAAGCACAATGCACCTTCCGTTTTGCTTTCAATCTCATCTGATCTCATCAAGTGTTGAATTCCTGCTACATCTTCATTAATGGTATGTTGATTTCAATGATTTAGATTCTTCTTTCTTTTTATTTTTCGTTGTTTTAGTTTTCCTTTTATCTAGGGTTAGGTTCATGCCTAAAATGTCAATTGTTGATTAAATCTTGCTTCGAATCATATGGGTAGTGTTTGAATGCTTAATGGGGGCTGGGGTTAGTAGCTTTTAGTGTTTAATTGACACAAAACATGTCTAATTAGTGAAAACACTAGCGTAAATCGTAAGTCGGTGCCGCTTTGATTTGAACTATGCGGTCGCACACATTTTTGTGCGGTCCGCACTAAGGTATGCGGCCGCATACATTATTGTGAGGTCCGCAATACCCTAAGTTTAGGGTATCTTTGATTGATTAGTTCGTGCGGCTGCACTCAATTTTGTGCGGTCCATGATAGATTTTTGCGGCCGTACTCAATTTGGTGCGGTCCGCACACTTAATCTTCAGAGACCCAATAAAACAAATATGCGGCCACACTCAAAATTGTGCGGTCCGTAATGGATTTGTGCGGCTGCACTCGAAATTGTGTGGTCCGCACTCGAAATTGTGCGGTCCGCACTGAGGTAACTCCAGAGACCCAGTAGTCTAAACCTGGGATCTCTGCGGTTGCCCTCAAAATTGTGCGGTCCACCATGGGCATTATGCGGCCGCACTCAATTTTGTGTGGTACGCACTGGGCAGTCCGCGGCCGCACTTACTTTTGTGCGGTCCGCGCTACCCAATTCTGAGAGATGTGTTCTACACTTTCAATCTTGATTCTATACATATTATGAGCCCCAATTTTAACTGACTTTCACTAATTGTATGTTGCAGACAATTGTTCGTTCACGTGGCAGAGGAGATACTTCCAAAAGGGAGAGCAACATTCTCCCGAGGCTGGGGTCGAGGCAAACCCAACATGCCACTGTCAGTCCAAAAGGTCTTGAGCAAGAAAGCCACACTCAGTAGACCGCATCCGGAAACCTCAGACACTAGTTGATACCTCCCATCCCCGGAAACTTCTGAGGGTGATTCAGTTCAAGCACAACTGGGAGCTCAATCACAATAATTCCCCGGGAGACTCGGCTTGGTCAATGAACCAACTTCCTCCTCTAGTTCATCGGACAGTTTGGAGGGGGGTAGTCAAGCATCCTACCCCTCTTCCCCACCTGCTACAGCTACTCCAATTAACTTGGATGATGATGATGAGATCCCGGACGATGGGAGAGGGGGTGATACAACTATTGGGGGTTTTGCTAGATCAAGGAAGCTAGAGGTATGGGCAGAAAAATTTGTTAGTGTAAAATCCTATGCTAAGTTCAGAGAATGGTGGTCCCAAAGGTCGCTCACTCTTGAGCGACAATTCTTCACAAAAGACCTTAGCAAGAACAACCACAATGTCCTAAAGCAATTTGAGGAGAGAAAATGATGGAAATGGTTCACCGACTGTATGCAAGGTGCAAATGAATACCTAGTCAAAGAGTTCTATGCCAATGTTTCCCACATCAAAAAGGGCACCAAGGTGATGAAGGTTAGGAACTTGAAAATCCATTTTGATGCCCAAGCACTGAACAAATATATAGGATTTGAGGAGGTGGAAGCAGTGCAATATCTGGAGAAGCTAGCTATGGGTGATGCAGTTCGCTCGTGGCTAGCTGAAACACTAGAAATTTCTGGGACAACACCTTCACACCTTACAGAAGGAGTTCAAATAGTCCGAGCCACCCTAAAATTTGAAGCAAAAGGGTGGCAAACATTCGTGTGCAGTCGTCTGGATCCATGCCTCCATGAGAACATCCTTCCACTTCCCCGTGTAGTATTAGTGGCTTCCATCATGGCCGGGTATCTGATAAATGTGGGAAACTTGATGTCCGACAACATCTCAAATGCAGTCCATAAAGAGGAGAGGTCTTATCCCTACCCCAATTTCCTCACAGAATACTTCCAAGATCAATGGGTAGAATCGAGGCACTTTGACATCGAGGTGAAGGCTAAAAAGCCTTTTTCATGGTACCACCTCCAGCGAGCGGACAACCCTAAGTTCAAGGGTAAAGCCACTAACCTTACTGGACAGTCTGAAGAGCCAGGGTAGTAGCCATTGGTTCAGTTTTCGAGTCCTCCACAGCAGCCCGTACTTCTATTGGAGCAGCAGCCATGCCTCCTTCATCCTCTGGACCATCTGCCTCAACTAGGGTCTTTGTGCCACTTTTTGTGCCGACCTCATCTACCTACCCTCAGACTGCACTGCGAGTCTCCCAGACACTGGCGAGTCTCAACAACTGGATGCAGGCAGCTACCACAAAGCTGACTGCCATATCTAGTGTTGTTGCAACACAGTCATCAGCCCCAACAGAGCCTAGGTACCTCCATCAGCGGAGGACTCACTGAAGAAAATTTTTGACAACTAGAAGAAGATCCTAGAGACTCTAGATACTCATGGTAAGATCATCAAGGACTTAGGGAAACAAGTGAAAAAGATGCGGAAGACTCAAGCATCAACGGGCTCGGTTGACAAGCTACGCTAGGAAGTTGAAAAGATTTCTTCTGCCGGAGACCTTCCATTGGATCTACTCATAGAGCAGACAGTCCCAACAGCACATGGAGCAGTTCCTGAGACATCAAAGGCAACAGTCGGCCAGTCTGAGGAGCCGGCTGCAACTACACACACTGCTGCGGAGTTGATACAGATGCTCAGCAACCCAGTAGTCCCTCAGTCAGAAGATGTTGAGATATAGTTAGAGGAGACAGAAGGTGCTGAGGACCCCATGCAGTCTGAGGACACCACACATGTTGAGGACCCGATACTGAGACCACATAGGGAATTTTCTTTACTCTCTATACTTTTTCCTGTTCTTATTTTGATTAGCATTGAGGACAATGCTCATTTTCATTTGGGGGGTGGTTCATTTTGATTGACATTTGTGGACATTTAGTATGTAATAACTATTACACTAATTTTTTTTATCTTTATTTTCCCTTTTTGGTATGTATATATTTTTACCATTTGATGTATATATTCATTTCCATTATGTATATATTCGCTTTACTTCATTTTGTATATATTCAGTTTACTTTTCGTAGCTTGCTTCATAACTTCTTTCGTTGTTTTTCTTTAGTAGCATAGCTTCTTATTAACTTTAGTAGTTTCTTTTTAAGTTGTTAGCTTCTTTTTATGTTTTGTGTGAACAATATGCCTTTGGTTTTCTTAATGCCACGGTTCTTTCCAAAGGTGGATGTTTTTTTAACCGGGTGGCTCTTCCCAACGATGGATGGCGTGACAACCTTCTTAAGGGATTGCGTTAGTTTTCTTTTATGTTTTGGTAGATATAGTAGTAATGAATAAAAGTGTCTCAAAAAGGCTTCACTTGTTACTAACACATTTACCTTCGACCTTATGGTTAGAAACAAAGTTGATTGGAAAAGAATAGCTCTAGTTGTGACCTTTAGACTATTGTGTTGACTAAAACAATCATCGAGTGGTTTTTTCGAGCCATTTGTGATTTTCAATCTTAGCTAGAGTTGTTTTGGGCCCTTGACTCTATTCTCTTTAACTGTCTAGTAGCTTGAGAGGTGAGGTATTGAATTGCAAGTCCAAGTCCCGTGCCAATAATCTAAAACTTGCCCTAAATGTTTGTCTAGCAGAAATTCTAAGTGTAGCTCGACTTGAGAAATGGTTGTAGGATCTCCTTGATCAAATTTGAAACTTGAAAGCTTCCGTATCCTACCAATGTGATATCCCTAGTCAACCCCTTTGAGCCGAAGCCCTTTTTCTTTAAATAACCACGTTACAAGCCTTTATCCGTCTTATAATGACCCTCTCTTGGCACACGATCTTTCCTTAGAATTCTTTATAGAAAAATGGCAAAAGCATAAGTTTGGGGGAGAGACGTGGAATCTGAAAGTGATAAAAGGTACAAAGAAGAAAAAGAAATGAAGAAAAGGGAAGGCAAAAAAAGAAGGAAGAAAGGCCAAAAAGGAAAATGTCAAAAAGAAAGTGAATAAGGTAGAAAGTTGAAGGGATTCAAAGAAAACAATGATGAAAGGAATGGAGTGATTAGAAAAGGAGAAAAAATTGTCATGATCAAGAAAGAGTGACATTACATCTCTCTAGTTTCCTTAAGGAAGAAAAAATACTCAAAGAGTCAAGAAAGTATGAGCCGAAAAGAGAAAATGGAGTGCTTAAGGTAAGATGCAACCATCATATTCCAACAAGTCATACCTTGATCCAAAAGCCTTCGTTGCATTCCCGCAAAAGCCCTATATGATTTCAAGTTGAGTGAGCTTACATTAGTGGTGATTTACATAAGGTTTATGGTACTTAGAGTCGGACTTGTGACATTCTTTTGAGAGAGATGAGCGAACTTATTCACAATCCTTGCTTCGAGTGTTACATTCTAAAGTGTGATTTGCTCATGGAGAGTAGAGGAGGAGGAGTTTGGGATCCACAATGACCTACATGATAGAGCAATCTTCCTTGGTGAATAAAGTCAACTCTTGATGCTCTAGTGTCACATTAGAACTATGGTACTCAAAAGGTCAAAACAATGTGTTGTTAATAACTCATTTGTGTTGAGGGTAATTGTTAGTCCCATTGATTCATCTTAAGTGACATGGAATATCCTTTTTCTAGTGGAGATGGAAATTACCTTATTTGCTTGAGGACAAACAAAAACTTAAGTTTGGGCGAGTTGATAAGTAGTGATTTTGACCTCTTATTTGCTCTCTTTTACTTGTGTTTTAGGTCAAAAATGCTTAAAGGTATTCCTGGAAACTAATGAATTGTGCTTGCTTGCAGAAATTATTCAATATGAGCCAAAGGAATCAAAATCAACTCATAAAGGAGTCAAAAGTTGAACAAAAACCAAAACAGGACAAAGAGGCCTACAGTGCGGATCGCAAAAATATTGTGCGGCCGCAAAAGCCATTGTGCGGTCGCGATCAAAACTATGTGGTCCGCAAGAAGGAGAGTCAGAGACTTGGGATTTTGGAAACATGTGGAGCACGGACCGCACCACTATTGTGCGGCCGCAAAAGTCCCTGTGCGGCCGCAATCAAAATAGTGCGGATCGCGATAAAGTGAATCAGAGAGTTGACAACTTGGGAAAAATGAAATAGTGCGGACCGCACCAAAATTGTGCGGCCGCATGATGTTAAACGCGATCTCACACACAATTATGCGGTCCGTGATGATAAAGATTAAGAGAGCTATCTCAAGAAAAACTCAAGCAAGTATGGACCGCATCACTTTTATGCGGCCAAATAATCATGAGCGTGGCCGCACTCAGAATTGTGCAGTCTGCAAAAATCCATCTCAAGCCCAAATCAAAAGTGAAGAATGCGGACTGCACCAGAATTATGCAGCCGCAAAAAAAAGAGTGCGGCCGCACTCAGGATTATGCAGCTGCACAACCTCCGCAGGGGTGTTTTTATCAGATATTTTCAGCTTAGTATAAATAGAACTATTTGTCATTTTTAGATTATGTTATGTTTGGAGAGAGCACCTGAGACGACTACTTTTACTGTATTAGGAAGTTTTGTACTAGATTCACTTCTTAACACTAGATTTTCATCCCATAATCTAATATTATGGATTTTATCTTCATTTCATCTTTAATTTCTTCTATTTTCATGAATAGCTAAACCCATACCTAGGGTTGTGACCCAACCCTAGTGTGGGTATTTAATGGGCGTTTAACCTAGGGCTTATTTGTGATTGGGTTAGTGATATTTAGCCTAGTTCTTGCTAGAACTCAAGAATTAATGGTTGCAAACACTGATTCATGCCTAAATGACTTAGCCTTTACTTGAGAAAGTAGGACTAAGTCTAGGAAAAGTAGGCTAACAAGGAATTGTGGTGAACTCAAGAAATTGATAGCCCCAATTAAAGGGTTAAACCTAGAGATAGTAATACCCGACTTGAACTAATATCTCTTGATTCGTATGAATACCTATTTGGACTTGAGAAAGACAAATTGGGCAAAATCACTCAAACTACCGATAGGTATAGAGTGATTATCCGGGTGTGATAGCTATATGACAACCCCAACTAATCAAGCTTGCCCTAGATTTTACAACCCATTAGATGACCACGTAGGAAGAAGTCACGACCCTAGTCCCTTTAAACATTTGAAAAACCCTAAAATAAAATATTGTCCTTAGTCTCATTTATTGCAATCATTAGAGTAAATATAGAAGTAGAATATCAACCCAAATTTGTGAAAGTGAAATTAGATTCAAAACCCACAACTCACTTAGATATAAACCTAATTCCAATCATTAACTCCCTGCGGATTCGATCCCGACCTTAGTTGGGTTATTATTGCATCGACCTGCTCGCTACTCAATAGTAGTGTAGGTTTGGACCCGATCAATTACCACCACCACCCAAACTAGCTGAAGGACATTTACAATGGTCGAGTTTTGTTTGCGAGCATACGCCACACTTGCGCGCATAAACGGTATCACCAAATTCCATTTGGTTCCGTATACGCGTTCTTGTTTGCACTTGTCGTTGATGTACATAGTCCTTGTTTTACACAATTTTAAATGGTTCTGGCAGCCAATAATGCTCAGCATTCACTGGCTACAACTGCCCACTATAGGTATTTAAGTATGCAACAACACTATATTCTTTATCAATGTAGTTGGTTGCCCCTAAACCTGTATGGTGAAAACACTTGATGGCATGCGAGCACGGCAAGTGGTATATGGACCATTTCCCACAAGAGAATAACCTTCTGGCTTTAGTTACGACGTATGTATTATTCCCCCAATTTTGATGGATAACGGTGAGAACTTCAAAAATATTTCGCTCATTGAAATACTGTAAATATGAATGCTAATGTGCTCGCCGCCTGTATTTCTCAAATCTTTTCATTGGTAGTGGCATAAATTCAACACCTCTTTCCATCAATGATGATGCAGATCTAGCCATTTCAACAAACCTCTCTGCCATATATTTGAATGACATCCGCACCATAGCAGTGATAGGCAATCCTCGTGCAAACTTCAATAACCCGTTGAAAGACTCTGACATTTATGGTCAGAATTTCCCATCTTCTGCCACTATCCGCATGCAAAGTCCACTTGTCAAGATCATGTCTCATCAACCAACGATAGGCTCTCTCGTCTTTTTTCCTGATAAATTCCATGTGCCTCTTGAATTTACACTCCTTGTGTTCTGTTGTAGCCATCCACATTAAATCATGCAAACTCTTGTTGGGATGTGCCTTCTAGAAATTGGCCTTCAGGTGCCTCTACAGTAACGGTGGTAGGCATACGGTTCTTGTCATGCAAATAAATTTTGTACAGAACTTAAAATACCACCATGCTGATCAGATATTAGACAAATACCTGAACGTTGTTTGACAATGTGCTCTTTCAAGTGGTTCAAATATAGTGTCCACGTCTCTTGGCTTTCCTTGGCACAAATAGCAAAATCTAAGGGAAATATACTTCCATTAGCATCTACTGCAACGGGTCAACAACTTAATATCATACTTTCCATATATATGAGTGCCGTCTATGGATATTACCGGCCGACAATACAGAAAGTCATCAATTGTTGGTTTAAATGCCCAAAACACTTATTTAAATATATGTTCTAGTATTACCGAACTCCGCTCAAGCTTCTATTCAACAACAGTACCGGGGTTAAAATGTTGCAATGCAGCCATATACCTGGGTAGAGATGCAAATGACTTATCCCAGTTACCATAAACAATTTCAAACGCACGTTTGTGCCCGAGAAATGCCATTCTATTTGTAATGGTGCACCCATATTCCTGGTGGACTGATGTTATACGCTCTTTGATCTTGTACCTTATGGGCACTTCAATGTGTGGAATCAAGACAAGAGAAATCAATTCAACATTCAAGTTAAAATGATTCCCACTGAATGTGTCCATTTCACAATTGTGGGTGCCAATATATTTACCTACAACCCACATATTTGTTTTCTTCTTTCTCTCACGCAGCATCCAATTACAACCTGTAAACCATCTACGAAAAAATAACCTTGTATACATCCGGAGATGACTCTGATACCGTGATCTCACGACACTCTTTTATGCTGTACATTAGCACCGCCCTGGTTAGGCGCGCTTTATCGAAAAAAAGCATGCCCTTTGACAACACCATTGCTCTAGATTCATCCCACATTGCTGTCCGAGTTTGGTCAATATCACTTGTGAGGGCATCCACAGTCGGCATATTTGGCAAATGATCAAGGTAGGGAATCTACCTTGAATGAAACAGTACGTGGGACTTGTACACTCTTGGTCTAACGGGGGGTGGAGCATGCTCCCTCGTCAAATCAGGTCCAGCATTCTCTTCCTCATCATCACCCTCGTCAAAGAAGGGTGTGTCATCTCCAGACTCATCGGTACAGTTTTCATAATCACTATTCTCTTCCCGACTTCGTGCATCTGCCAAGACCCGATTAAATATGTCGTCTTCAGGCAATTGAATAAGCACAGGACCTTCAAGTTGCTCGTTTTCACTACACAACCAACAAAATAATGAGTTACTCAAATTGATAAATACTTTACATATAACTATATCACTTCATTTACAAATTGTAATGTGTTGACATCCTATGATGACATTATCTTGTTGGTGATGACTCCCCGATGGACCACCATGATCCAACACACCAGAACTAGGCATATTCCAACAAGGCGTTGGTTCATAATTTGTAAAATTCATATTTGGCCGGTATCCCTGTGGAATATATGAGTGTTAATACAAATTCAATATAGAAAAAATAAACATCGTAACACAAAAAAAAATTAAAGTTTACCACTCGTCTTGTGGATTATGTAAACTAGGAGAGAAATTATTTCCTCGCTCCTCATTCGCCCGTGGAGATAAGGTTAGATCAGGCCAAACTCTTTCAGCCGGAACCTGTTCGGCTAAAACTACTCCAAAATACCACCCGATGACTGAGGGATAGGGCCGTGCATAATTTGATAAATACCAAATTACCGTACCGAAACCGTAAATTTTGGTATTTGGTATTCGATATTTTGGTATTCGGTATGGTATTTGGTTTAATTTTAAAAAGAATTGGTATTTGGTATGATATTTGGTATTTTAAAATGAAATATCGAAATACCGATGCCGTGCCGAAATATATATTATATTACACAATACACATATTATTAATTATAACATAAATATAAAAACCTAAAATTTTACTTTCTTTTATTCTCTAAGTTCATCAATTAACTCTAAGCAAGTAACAAGACATTTCTAATTATTACATTTATTTTTTATGTACAATTTTTGTCTCTAGTTGATATTTATTGATTTTGGACAAAATTTTTGATAACAATATTTTTAGTTTTGTACTTTTTGAGTACTTTAATTAAGAATATTATAATCTATTGCTCTATGCACTAGTTAATATTCAAACGGAATAAACCGACGTTACCGAACCGAATAAATTGAAATCGAAAGGAGAAAAATCGAACAATACCGAATTTAATTAGGTACGGTATTGGTATAGCATTTTAAGAAACTGGTTACTGAAAATACCTAACCGAAATGTCTTAATACCGTACCGTACCGTACCGATCAACAAACACCCCTATTGAGGGATATCCCTGCTTTGTGCAACCTCATATTGTGAACGTCTTCAACCTTGACATACATTTCCAACATTTTTATCACAAGAAATTCTCAGTATTCATCCGGAGTCCTAAAAAAACTCTCAAATTTTCATCGTCCCCGATGTTAAACTTAGCATAACAAGCAACCCTTGAGGAGTGACAAAATACAAATATCTTCCGGTTACTTTAAGGTTCACCGAGCGTTTGCTCACACTCTTTTTTTTTACATAACAACGATACCAATGTATCGTACTCCATTGTAAGTGGCAACTTAACATGAAACTGTGGAGATAAACTATAGGTTACTGAGTTATTCGCCACCACAACCTCACCTCCCCCCCCCCCCTAATATAATCAAACCCTTGTTCTTCGCTCTTCAGACATTATGACAAAATGCAAAACAACTTAACAAAGAAATATTTCAAAAGACTTGAGAATATTTATGAATGAATTTTAAATAAATTCTTAACCTCTTTAAATAAGGCAAAAACCAGACCGGAGGTACAATTTTTTTAGGTATAGCATCTTAAATAAGGGCGCTATACCCAAATGAATTATATATTGTTATGTCAGTTAAGTCCAGAAGAATTATTGGTGGGTCCACATAATATGTATAGCGCGATAAAGAAAGGCATTATATATATATATATATATATATATATATATAGCCCTTTTAAATGGCGCTATATCTTAACGGGCAAACCGCATTTCCTTACTGCGCTAAATTTGGATCCAACAAGGTGCATATGCCACTGGGTGCATTTGTCAACTGACATCCAAATTTATGTTATTGACTTAACTCTTTATAAGTCGTTAGATCACCCTACCTCATATATATATATTCACAGCAATATCATAATGTAAAGTCACTATAAGATAATTTTGAGAGAGAGAGCAGGGGGGATTAAAAGTACTGAGATATTGATCATATGGAAAAACTAACACTGCTTCTTATTCCTTTGTGTATACAAATTAAAGAACGTACAACAATTCTCTCCATCCGTATTCTGAGAAACGTGTAATTAACTCACTAATTATCTTCAAAAGATTATTGATCCATATCTGTACATGTACAAAGACTGCTTACAAATCAACAACTGGCCTTTTTATTTACTTTCTCTTCGTAATCTTCTATATGTGTGTGCTCATTCTCTATTCACACTTTGCTTCTTGAGAAGGGTTATTTCCCCCGTATCTCCATAATCCTTGATAATGATTGAAAATGCCCTCAGTGAGAATGTATTTCCAAATTTGAAGACTTATTTCTAAACCTCTATGAATCTTGATGAAGGAACTTTTGGTTGAACAAAAAAGATCAATACGAAGGAAGAACATGTATACAAAAAAATTGGCAAATAAAAAAGAAAATCTAGTGGAAGTGTTTTATAGTGGAAAATAAAGAAAGAAGTGTACGTATCTCTCAAAATTTTCTGTAAATGGGGTTGTGGAAATGATTCAAGTATAATGAATAGATGGAAGAAGACTTGGAAAGACAACAACGTTGGTATTTAGGTGAAGAAAGGTTGAAGGACTGACCTATTATCTTTCGAGTTTCGAATCTTTAGCCATAAACTCTCGAAGATTTCCCAATTATCCAAAAGAAAAAGAAAAAGAAAAAAAAAATGGGAAAAGGGTATTTGTGTCTTTATTGTGTGAGGGTGGGGTGGGGGTTGGAAGAGTAGTTATTCAACTTGAAAATCAAGGTAAGGTAAGGAGGAAACATTTGCCAACAAACCTTCCCAATCAAATTCTCCAATTCTTAAGCTTTCTCCATGCCAATGATGTTGATGATGATGATTCCCAAAACCAACCATATAGTCTTCAACTTTGAGACTTTGATCACTACTCTCACTCAACATCAACTGCTGGTTATTGTTAGCATTTGTCTTCTTTTCAATCATCGAATTATAGTCAATATTGGCAGCAGTAATATTACTACTACTAAAATTAACATTATTATTATTCTCCCCCATACTTTTATTTCCACCACCCTCTAATGTGGGAACTGAAAAATCACTTCCTAACCCCATCGTACTATAATTCTCCACAATACCATAATCCACAACGCCACCATCTCCATCAAATTGACCTAAACAAGGTGGAAAATTGTATAAACCTGCTCCGATTATGTCGTAGTTTGTATTGTCAAGTTGAGGGAAAGGATTAAAATGGTTGCTAGTAGATGAAGAATTGTCCATGCATAAGGTCGCCATGACATGATTTACGTCGTGTCCTTGCATAGGGATTATTCCTCCCATGAGTGCCCTAGGCTCGGAAGAGGAGTCGCTGGTGTTAGGCGATGACGTGCTGTTGTTATTGTTGTTGTTATTATTCTTCAATCTCTTTTTTATTGTGGAATTCCAGAAATTCTTGATTTCATTGTCAGTCCTCCCTGGAAGACGAGCTGCAATTTGTGACCACCTGTTATATATGCAAAATAAGGTTAAAAATAAAAGAAAGAACCGTAATTTGCAAAGAGCATATATTCTCTGCATGCATTATGAAAGTTTAATCGTCAGAAACAGTTATTATAATTGTTGAAGGTACTCTTTTCTGTTTTAAAAGAAAATTCTGACACATCTCCAAGTGTTTGACAAAATCAAATTAACAAAACAAGGAATAGAGTAAATACTTACAGAAATACATAAAAGAAAGACAGCAGACAAATAGGTTTTAATAAGAAGTCGTTGGTACTTATTTAATCTTAATTTATAGCATTATTTTATTGGTTCTTGGCAAAGTCTCACTTAAATTTTCCTTCCAGTTTTCCTTATTATATAACAAAAAAGAAATCTCCTATTTGAATCGGATGCTGAAAATAGGGTAACTCCAATCATATTTCTGACTCTTTTCTATAATTTCTAGAATTTCTTGTGCAAACTATTGCTCCGAAACAAGAAACCACCCATGTTTTGTACATTTAGAAATACCCTTCTCATGGCATGATATCATTTAGTTAGTAAATAAAGATTTATATTGCATTACATAAAAGAAAATGATAATTGGGTAGGAAAAGACCAAAGAATTATGACAATCCTTTCCAAAATTTTCTTAATTAAGGTGAACTAGGAGTTTAGTTTGATTTGGTCCAGCTCTTCAAATTTTCAGCTGACTGGGTAACTATTGGCAACGATTTCATCTTTCATATGATTTGTAAGGTAAGTGGCGAACATCCATATACAAAGTTTTATCCACTGATAGTAAAAAAAATATTTATACAATAATATCACTTATAATTGCAAGTAACTTTAATTAATATATCATTAATGGATAAACTACAATAAATGATAAGTAACCTACTATATTAACAGGTAAAATTACACTGATGGTGCTAGAAAGTGTTATATTTTGTCAGTGTATATATAAATATAAACTGTGTGGAAGATTTTCCGTAAATTATAGCTATAATCTTACTTCCATTCTTTATAGTTACGTACCCAACCAGCCTTAAAACATTTTACTGCCAGTAAAAACCTTACATTGTTAAACTTGAGAGAGTAGAATTAATGGAAGGTAGAAAATGTGTGAAAGAATTAGGTAGTACGTACCTATTTCCGAGAATGGAATGCAAATGAACAATGTGTTCTTCTTCTTGAGGAGAAAAGGCGCCGCGTTTAAGGTCAGGCCTCAAGTAATTAATCCAACGGAGGCGACAGCTTTTGCCACACCTATGCAAGCCAGCATTTCTAGCAATGTCACTCCAACATCCTTGCCCATTTGTTAACATGTAATTCATCAGCTTCTCATCTTCCTCTGGTGACCATAACCCTTTTCTTAGTTTTGCCTTTGTATTATTATTACAACTATTCCCTTTCCCCTTCATCATTGATGATACATGATCTGGCTTCCTCATTACAAGAATTATAAGAAGATGGAATATGTTTTGATATGATGAATTAATTCCGACTTGCTAGGCTTTGATGGTGAAAATATATGGAGAAGCTATATAGAAAGGTATATTGAGAAAGAGAGTGAAATATAAGAGAGAAAAAAGAAAAAAGAAAAAAAAAGATTATGTGAAGTGGAAGCAAAATATGTTCCATTTCTCATACACATATGATGATTACCTTGTGAGTGAAGAAAAATGCAACGAAAAAGACTGGATAGAGTCAAAGACAAGAAGACCAACCATCACTCTCTCTCTCTTTCACCATAGCTTCTTGGCAGGTCCCCCTCAATCCGTTTTCCACTCCACCTATATTATTTTCTTTAACCAACTAATTTCCCATTTCATTTTTTTTTATTCCTTTCTAGCAATTAATAATAATCTTTTCTAAAAAAACAACCCCACAAAACCATCCCTTTCATCATCACCATTACCACCCCAAGAAGCTTTCATTTCTCTTTCTTTGCCTTCATCTTCTCACGTGTACCTTAAGTCTAAACTCAAGAGAGAGATCTAGAGAGAGAGAGAGTACATATGTACATTCACAAAATTAAAGCTAGTAGTACTTGTTGTACACATTTTCTTGTATGATAGTAACCTAATAGGTTGATAATGGTACGCGTGTCTATGTCTACGTTGTCTATCATGAAGCTTTTCTTTTAACTTTCTTAATTTTTATTTTCTTCTTTTTTAAGGATCTTTAATGGAGTTGTTTGTTGCATGAAGAATGAGAATAACGTTCAGAGTATAAGCCTTTCAGTTTCATCTAACGGATTTTTGAAGCAAATTACCTGTCGCCAGATACATTTGTGTCTTTGAAATGATTAGTGCTTCATTTGCTTTGTTAATATATATACTATTATTATTAAATATTGCATATAGGGAATAGTTATTCCTCAACACTATACCAAACTTCATTCTTGTAAAGTAAGTTATAGTAGTAAAGAAATATTTGTTACTCCGTGTGAAGACAAATTTGGTATTTTTGTTCTTCTATGCAATCATGGGTTTGCCTTAAAGAAGGGAATTGGTGATATAACAAATAAATTTCCTAAAAGAATATGCTATAAGCGTCAAAGCTTGTGGTTTGATTCATGATCAGCATGTCTTACTTTGATTAAAATAAAAGATTAATCGGGAAGTATCACTTGCCATAAGAAAGAAGACGAAAAAAACAAGAACATTCCGAAATCAAAATTCCTTTATTATTTTGCTATGAAGAGAGATCAAAAATTAAAAAGAAGTAAATACAATCTGCTAAATGTTTCTCGGTTGAAGAGTACAAGTCAGAGTTATAATTTATTTTAAATGAATAAAGTAGGGAAATAAAATTAAAGAAGAGAGGAATTAAGTAAAATAATACCTAGAATACAAGGGTTTTAGTCTTTTATTTTTTCATCAAAATCCATTCTCTATTGTTTTTCTATTATGTAAATTCTATATAGCCATGTGTTTTGCACATTAATCTTTCCTTTAGAGTGTTTTGCTTTCCCTGTTTTGTACTTTAAAATCCGTTTCACATGGAAGAAAACAATCTTTAGGAATGAAAGCAATCTTTGACCACTATATATGCGGGTCTGGAGAAATTATTGTCAAACAATGCATCATGTGTTAAACATTTATAACTTGAATTGTTAGCTCATTGGTGAAGTTTGAAAATTACGGAAGTTCTTTTAAAAAATATTCTTTTGGATCGAATTTATTTTTAGAATTTCTATTCTATTCTTTTGGATGCATTTAGTGTTCTTAAATAGATCAATATGAATATACATAATATGCCGACATCATTTAAAATACCATACAATGTATCTACACGTACTTTGGAATAGAAAGTAAAACATTATAATCACCGCAATCACAAATCCAAATGCAGTTATAAGTCGAATAGTGTTTGTTCAATTTTCATAGTACAAAAGTTATGTGTCTTCTCTCTATCTATTTATTTATCTAACTAATTACCTTAATTCCGAAAAATATATATTTTTAATCGATCATAAATATAATAGCTGATAAAATACATATATTCCATGTATTCATGATGTTCCCAGTCTCTCTAAGTGATTGCCTTTCACTACCTAATCCAGGCGTTCATATATATGGAGTGGTTACAATCATATAAGAATGAAAACAAACACCATCAGAGTATCTCTATCAACCAACGAGGCAAATCAATGGTGTTTTCACTGTCTTTGTCAATTTACGAAAAATCTGAGGCGCTGTCTTTAATTTGAGTATATATATTTTGAAATGTTTGCATGCTGAGTTGGACTTACAAATGGAAAAATAACAAGTGGACAAGAAATACTCTAAGCTACTCAAAGTTACATAAATCTACTACGTACCCACAGCTGTACAGATAACATATATTTTATCTTTACTTCTTCCATCTACTCAAGCCAAGCAACATGGTTCTTGTTCAATAAGGAGCAAGGAGCATACCCTCCCCCACCCCACCCTTCCGCCACCCCTAAAAAGAAAAATAGATAGGACCCATCATGTGACATTCGGCTAATAGTTTTAGTAGGACTAACCAACCCAAAGGTGGATTCAAGTTAAATTCGGAACTCTACCATAACTTATTTCATATATAAATTATTTCGTGAATTTTTTTTTTAATACACAAGGTTAGACAAGTCATTTACCTCGAACCAAGCTCAAATATATCTGTAAGAATACTTTTTCTTCGATTATCCGACTCCGAATGACCCAAATCTAGCCAAACACAATTACATATCATAAATACAACTATAATAGACTAAGCTAATTAATGAAATCAAGACTTTAACAAGAAATTCGAAAACCGCCCTAAAAAGCTTTCCTGGGCCCATATCTTGAAATCGGGTAAAAGTCACAAAATATGAACATTCATTCACTCACGAGTTCACTCGTACCAAAATTTACTCAAATCTGATGTCAAAATCTCAATCAAAACCCAAAAATTTGATTGAAGAACTTTTCCCATTTTTTCCAATTTTCTCAACCCAAATCCGAAAATAAATGATGGAATTAATGATAGATTAGTTGGATATAACAAAAAATAAATGAAGAATCATTACCCAATCGATGCCTCTGAAAATCCCTCAAAATTTCGTCCAAATCCGAGCTCCCTATCTCAAGTTTTGATAAAAGTGGCTAAACCCTTGTTTTGAAATGTTTAATACTGCCCAGGCATTCCTTCTTCGCTAATGCGGCACACCCCTCACGTTCGCGTTGAACAAAAATCACTGACAAAAATTCCTCTATCGCGAACGCGAGTACCCTCGCGAACGCGTAGCTTCCACTGCATGTTGCTTCGTGAACACGTTCTCCACTATGCGAATGCGTAGGACAAAGTCTTGGGGTCCCAGCTGCTCTACTTCCTCTACGCGAATGCAATGCCCTTCACGCATTCGCGATGCACTACTGAACACACCTTCGCGAACGCGGACTCTACTTCGCGAATGCGAAGAACAATTCTCCTCCTATCTCCAGCTTCTCTTCGCGAACGTGGAACACCCGCGAACGCGAAAAAGGACACCAGCAACTGGAAAACCAGAAAATCGGCTATCTCTCTCAAGTCCAAAATGATCCGTTAACCACTCGAAATCAACCCGAGACCCCCAGGACCTCAACCAAACATACCTACAAGTCCTAAAACACCATACGAACTTAGCCGAGCCCTCAAAACACATCAAACATCGACAAAAACACAAATCACCCTCCAATCCAAACTTAATGGACTTGAAACTTCAATCTTCTACAACGATGTCGAAACTTATCAAACCACGTCCGATTGACCTCAAATTTTGCACACAAGTCATAATTGACATTACAGACCTACTCCAACTTCCGGAATCGGAATCCGACCCCTATATCAAAAAGTTCACTTCCAGTCAAATTTCCCAAAAGTTCAACTTTCGCATTTCAAGCCTAATTTAGCTACAAACCTCCAAAACACAATCCGGACACACTCCTAAGTCCAAAATCACCCCACGGAGCTAGCGGAACCGACGAAACTCTATTCCGGAGTCTTCTTCACACAGTTTCAACTATGGCCAAAATCCTAGAACTTTAGCTTCCGTTTTAGGGACTAAGTGTCTTAAAAACACTCCGAAATCATGAACAAACACTCCCGACAAGTCACATAAGAAGAAAAAGATAGGGAAGCAATAAACAGGGGATCGAGGCTATTACTCTCAAAACGACCGGCCGGGTCATTGCATTCTCCCCCTCTTAAAACAATCGTTTGTCCTCGAACGAGTATAGAGACATATCTGAAGTGGTGAAAATATGAGGATAATGGCTGCGCATATCATGCTCGGTCTCCCAAGTCGCCTCCTCGACTGGCTGATCCCTCCACTGAACCTTCAGGGAAGCAATGTTCTTTGACCTCAGCTTTCGAACATGTCTGTCCAAAATGGCCACCGGCTCCTCAATATAAGATAAATCCTTGTCCAACTGGACTTAGCTGAAATCCAACACATGAGACGGATCACCATGATACTTCAGGAGCATAGAAACATGAAATACTAGATGAAATCCTGCTAGACTGGGAGGCAAGGCAAGCTCATAAGCAACCTCCCCAACACGTCGCAACACCTCGAATGGGCCGATAAACCTTGGGCTCAGCTTGCCTTTCTTTTCGAACCTCATAACACCCTTTATGAGTGACACCCGGAGCAAGACCTGCTCTCCAACCATGAATGCAACATCGCGAGCCTTCTGATCCGCATAACTCTTCTATTTGGACTGAGCTATGCGAAGCCGATCGTGAATCACCTTAACCTTCTCCAGGGCATCCTGAACCAAGTTTGTACCCAATAACCTAGCCTCGCCCAGCTCGAACCAACCCACTGGAGACCGATACCGCCTACTATACAGAGCCTTATACGGTGCCATATGGATGCTCGACTGATAACTGTTGTTGTATTCAAACTTTGCAAGTGGCAAAAACTGATCCCAACCTCCAAACTCCATCACACAAGCACAAAGCATATCTTCTAATATCTGAATAGTGCGCTCGGAATGTCCGTCTGTTTGAGGGTGAAATGTTGTGCTCAGCTTCACTCGAGTACCCAACTCATGTTGTACGACCCTCCAAAATGTGATGTAATCTTCGTACCCCGGTAAGAGATGATGGATACTCGTACACCATGAAGCCTGACGATCTCGCGGATATAAACTCGAGCCAGCTGCTCGGAAGAATAGGTAGTCATCACAAGAATGAAATGACCTGACTTGGTCAGCCAATCCACAATCACCCAAACTGCATCAAACTTCCGTTGAGTCTGTGGAAGCCCAACAACGAAATCCATAGTGATCCGCTCCCATTTCCACTCCAGAATCTCTAACTTCTGAAGCAACCCACCTGGCTGCTGATGCTATTACTTCACCTGCTGACAATTTAGACATCGAGCTGCATATTTCACTATGTCATTCTTCATCCTCCTCCACCAACAATGCTGCCTCAAGTTCTGATACACCTTCACATCATCGACGAATGGAGTATCACAAACTGTGAGCCTCTTGGAGAATCAACTCACACAAACCATCCACATTAGGCACACATAGCCTACCCTGCATCCTCAATGCACCATCATCCCCAGTAGTGATCTCCTTGGCGTCACTGTGCTGGACCGTGTCCTTAAGGACAATCAGATGGGGTTTATCATATTGACGCTCCCTGATACCGTCATAAAGAGAAGATCGAGAGACCACATAATCCAATACTCGACTCGGCTCAGACATATCAAGTCTAACAAATTGGCTAACTAAGGCCTGAATATCCAACGCCAATGGCCTCTCTGCTACTGGTAGATATGCTAAGTTCCCCAAACTCTCCGCCCGGCGATTCAAGGCATCGACCACCATATTTGCCTTCCCGGGATGGTACAAAATGGTGATATCATAATCCTTAAGCAGCTCCAACCACCTCCACTAAGTTAAGATCCTTATGCTTGAAAAAATGCTGCGAACTCCGGCGATCGGTGTAAATCTCACAAGGGACACCGTACAAATAGTGCCGCCAAATTCTCAAGGCATGAAAAATAGCTGCTAACTCAAGGTTGTGGAAAGCATAGTTCTTTTCATGAACCTTCAGCTGTCTGGACGTGTAGGCAATCACCCTACTGTCATGCATCAACATCGCACCGAGACCAATCCGTGATTCATCATAATATACACTATAAGACCCCGAACCTATAGGAAATACCAATACTGGGGCTGTAATCAAAGCTTTCTTGAGCTTCTAAAAGCTCTCCTTACACTCCTCTATCCAACTGCACGAATCACCCTTCTGGGTCAGCTTGGTCATAAGTGCTGCAATAGAGGAGAAACCCTCTACAAATAGACGGTAATACCCCGCCAAACCAAGAAAACTCTGGATCTCTATAGCTGAGGACAATCTAGGCAGATTTTGCACTACTTCCACCTTCTTTGGATTAACTTTGATCCCATCACTCGATACTACATGACCCAAGAATGCAGAGTCTAGCCAAAACTCACACTTTGAAAATTTTGCATATAACTTCTTTTCTCTCAAGGTCTGAAGCACAGTCCTCGGGTGCTGCTCATAATCCTCTCGAGTTTGGGAGTACACCAGAATGTCATCAATAAACATCATGACGAATGAGTCAAGATAGGACCGGAACACAATATGCATCAAGTGCATAAAAGCTGCTAGGGCTTTGGCCAACTCAAAAGACAACACAAGGAACTCGTAGTGACCATACCGAGTCCTAAAAGCAGTATTTGGGATATCTGGCTCCCGAATCTTCAACTGATGAAGCCTGAACGTAAGTCAATCTTGGAAAACATCCTGGCACATTGTAACTGATCAAATAGGACATCAATACGAGGCAATGGATACATATTCTTCACTGTCACTTTGTTCAGATGACGGTAATCAATGCACATATGCATAGAACCATGGAGCACCCCAAGGTGACATATCGGGGCCGAATGAAGCCCTTATTAAGAAACTCCTGTAACCGCTCCTTCAACTCCTGTAACTCAGGAGAAACCATACAATATGGAGGAATAGAGATGGGCTGAGTTCCCGACAACATGCCCAAAATAATATCAAAGTCTACCATGCTGAGCAATAACAAATCTGCTCTAGTCCAAAACCACTAAGAACAACCAAACACGACCAATACACACGGTCCACAACAAGAGAATCTCCCACAGGTGTAGACACATATACAAGGGAACTCAAAGAATCACGAGATACGCCCAAATATGGGGAAAAATAAGAGGACACATAGGAATAAGTAGAGCCTGGATCAAATAAAACCGACGCATCTCTATGAAAAACCAGAACAATACTTGTAATGACAAAGTCGGAAGAAACTGCCTCTGTACAAGCAGGAAGAGCATAATATCTAGCCTGGCCTCCCCCTCTAGGGAAACATCTACCTCTCCGACCTCAACCTCAAGCTGGCTGAGCAGGTGGGGCAGTAGCTGGTGCTGTAATCATAGCCTAAGGACCCGGTGGAGCACACGGTGGCTGAGAAGTCTGTGGATGTGTACCCTTCCTAAGTCTGGGGAAATCCTTCATCATATGGCGAGTGTCGCCACACTCAAAACAAGCTCTCGAAGGGCATGGCTGCTATGACTGTCTTGGGCCAGGTCAGCTGGACTGGTCGCTAAAAGCACCCCGTGCAGGAGGTACACTAGATACTGGTGCATAATAAGGCTCTTGGGGCCTAGTAGGGACCGAAATACCACTGGCGGCTGGAAGAGCTGAGTGAACAGGGCGACTCACATAACCACTACCATGGCGAACTGCAGCTGGGGCACGAGTACCACTATAAGTGCCCGACTCTCGATACCTCTTGGCCTCCCTCTCCTCTCTATCCCGAGCAAGCATGCCCTCCAATCTCCTAGAAATAATCACAACCTGCTGGTAAGAAATATCCACTCCAACTCCCGGGCCATGCTAATCCTTATACCGGGGTGGAGTCCCTCAATAAATCGATGAACCCTATCTCGAACTATGGCAACCAAGGCTGGTGCATGTAATGATAAGTCACTCAAGTGAATTACATACTTTGACACAGTCATAGAACCCTGGACCAGCACCTCAAACTCCGTGTGCCATGCGTCCGTGAGACTCTAAGGAACATACTCCCTCAAAAACATGTCCGAGAACTGAGTCCATATAAGTGAAGCTGCCTCAGTTGGACTACCCAACTCATAAGCACGCCACCACTGATAGGATGCTCCTCTAACCTGGAATGTAGTAAAAGAAACCCCACTCGAAGCCGCTACACCCATAGTACGAAAAATATGGTGACACTCCTCCAAAAAACCCTAGGCATCATCTATCGACAATACACTAAAGGTAGGAGGGTGGTACTTCTTGTACCTCTCAAGTCTGAGCTGCTCCACTTCAAAAACTTCTGCACTCTACTCGGGTCGGGCTGGAGCTAACAGCTGCATCGGTATAATCTCTAGGACCTGGTCAACCTGAACCCGCTGCTCTGGGGTACGGGTTGCGGGAGTCTGGGCTCCTCCCCGGGCCTGAGATGTGGCAGGAACAAGTGGAACCAATCCAACCTGAGCTAAGGTGCTGAACATGCTAAAAAACTAGGCTAGAGTCTCCTAGAGGGATGGTGCAGTAACAGGTACTTCAGGTGCCTACTAGGGGCTCCTCTGTAGCAGCTCGTGCGGTTTCTCTGGCTGTACCGCATGGACTTCTTCGAAATCTACCCCGGCCCCTCGCAACTCTCGTAGGGGGCACGGGTGCCTGGTCATCAGATCCACATGTACATGTCCTTACTATTTGTGATAGAATAGAATATAGAAGTTCAGAATTAGTCAACAAATTTTTGCACGACAAGGTATCAAAGAAGTGTAATTTTTCCTAATAGTTCCATATCCTCCTGAAGATAAGTACATATGTCTCCGTACCGATTCACGAGACTCTAATAAATCGGCTTGTGACTCACTACACCTATGAACCTAGAGCTCTAATACCAACTTGTCGCGACCCATAACTCCCTCCGTAAAACATCATGATGGCACCTAGTCTCTACGGCTGGGTAAGCCTTACAAATTGCGAAAGTAACAAAAATGAAAGTAAAACTTAACAACTAACTACAATACATAACTGAATAACTAGTAACAATGCCGCTCAGCATGTACAATAACCAATACTCTAGAAACACATAGTTTTCCCAAACCCGAAACATCATAAGTCACAAGCTACAGAAGGAAGTATTATCTCTATCCACCAGAGTCTAATAAAGGAAATACATAAGGTAATTGACATAGGGGAGAATAGAGGGGGACTCCGAGGTCTGCGGACGTGGCAGATATACCTTGAAGTCTCCAAACTGTTACTGTTCACTGATGACGTGGATGATAATGAGCACCTGGATCTGCACACAAAACATGTGCAGAAGAGTAGGATGAGTACACCACAATGCTACCCAGTAAGTGACAAGCCTAACCTTGGTCGAGTAGTGACAAGGTCAGGTTAGGCCCACTGGTATATAATAAATAAAGTAGGAGAAATGTATAGTATTATAAGAGACTAGATTTTAATAAAAAGGAAAACACAACAAAAATAGTAGTACAATACACAATGATAAACAACAGAGGATCTCCCGAGATATTTTCTCTTAGTCCCAAAGTAAATATGCCAAGAGATCTCTTGAGGTACTGCCTCGTAGTCTCAAAATAAATGTACAGGGAGAACTCCTGAGGTACCGCCTGATAAGTGGGATTTTGACTACTTATTAGCGCCTTTTAGCTTTTGTTTTAGTCCAATAGTGTTTAACTGTATTCTCGGAAACTGATGAAATATACTTACTTGCAGGAGTATTGTAAAATGAGCCATTACGATGAAATCCAACTCAAGAAGGAGTGCTTTTGAACAAGGACAGAAATCAAGCACACAAGCTCAAGTGCGGACCGCAGATTTCTATCTGAGGCCACAGAATGTGAAGAAGAATCAACATAGCTCCAGCGCAAAGTGCGGACGCACAATAATTGTGCAACCACAGAAGTCAAAGTTCAGAGATATCAACTACAAGCTCAAAAAGAAATGCAGACTGCACTATAATTGTACAGCCGCAGAAATCAACAATGCGACCACACTCAGGAAATGTGCAGTCCGTAGAAGAGCCCAGTACGGCCGTGCCCAGTATTTTGTGGATCGCAGAACTTAAGAGATGCGGCTGCAATCTAGAATTTTGCGGCTGCAGAACCAACTCCTGTCAAGATCTGAAGAGAAGTGCAGACCACACACATAATTGTGCGACCGCACTCAAGATTGTGCGGATTGCACTTGAATTGTGCGGTTGCATTTAAAATTATGCGGACTGCAGATTAGCTACTACGACCGCACTTCCAAAATTGTACACTCCGTAAAGCCCATCTATGGATGCACTCAAAATTGTGCGGACCACACTTCGTCATCATGCACACTATTATGTCTGCAACTGTTTTATATTCTTGGATTTGAACTGTAACTAACCCGTCTTGCTATGTATTGTAGACAGTGTTTAGATCAAGAGGATGCGGTGATACATCCAAGGGGAGGGGTGAACCCTCCCGAGGCTGAGGCAGGGGTACCCTTCCACTCGTTGTGCAAAAAGGGATTTCTAAAAATTCAACCACAAGGACAAGTAGGGCTGCAGAGCCCTCAGAATCAAGTTCATACATCCCTTCTAGGGAAGGATCTGAGGGCCACTCGATGGAACAGCAACCCGATGCCCAATCTCAACCACAGCAATTCCCAGAGAGATATCAGCTCTGAAATGAGCCTTCCACCTCAGCAAGCACTTCTGAGGCTTCGGAAGATGGCAACCAGGGTTCAGAACCCTCATCTACTCACACCCCCATCGCACCATTCATAGTTGATGATGATGATGATATTCTGGATGATAGTCGAGGGGGTGATACCAGGGTTGCCGGCCTTGAGAGGTCAAAAAGAAGGAGATTTGGAAAGATAGATTCGTGAGCCTGACATCTTTTACCAGGTTTCGAGAGTGGTGGCCTTACATTTCGCTCACACTTGAGCGTCAGTTTCTTTTAAAAGACTTGGATAGGTTCAATCCGAATATGGAAAAGCAGTTGCAGGAGAGAAAATGGTGGACGTGGTTCACTCAAAGCGTGATGGATACCAAGGATCACTTTGTCCGTGAATTCTATGCTAATTCGGCGCACATGAAGAAAGGGGCTAAGATGACTAAGGTGATAAATTTGAAAGTAAGATTCGATCAGAGCACCCTGAACACCTATTTGGGGCTTGAGGAGGTGGAGCCGGTTCAATACTTGGAGAAGTTTGCAATGGGTGATGTGGCTCGCCCATGGTTAGCTGAGATTTTAGCAGCTCAGGACCACCACCACCATAGATCACAGCAGGGGTTCTCATTCAGCGGGCCACCCTCAACTTTGAAGCAAAAGGGTGGCAAACATTTGTGTGCAGTCGCATAGACCCGAGCCAGAATAAGAACAATCTCCCATTCCCTCGGGCAGTCTTAGTTGCCTCTATCATTGCCGGGTACCCAATCAATGTGGGTGCCATCATGTCGGCCAACATGTCTCTGGTTGTCAGGCAGGGTGAAAGCTCCACATGTATCCCGACACTATGACGGAGTATCTTACGGATGCGGGGGTGGAGCCCAAGAGTTTTGATACAAAGGTTCAGGCTAAGAATCCCTTCTCCTGGTACACTCTGAATGACCCGAGGAACCCGAAGAACAAGGGTAAGTCGACTACTACCGTAAGCCAGTCTGATGAGCCGTCAGCGGTAGTTGCAAAGTTAGCTGCCATGCCTTCTACAACAACCATGCCTTCCACAGTAGCTGGGCCTTCCACTGAGATAGCTGCCATTCCTCCACCTCTATATTCAGGGCCATTGGAATCAGTGTCTTCATCCTCTAATTATCCGCTCTCTGCGCTGCGAGTCTCCCAGACACTGGTAAGTCTCAACAACTGGATGCAGATAGCCACTGCAAAGCTGTCTGACCTATCCAGTGCTGTTGCAACACATGCTTCTACCCCAGCACCCCAGATTCCTACGTCAATGGAGGAAACTTTGAAGAACATATTAGAGAATCTAAAGGCCACCATGGACACTTTGGTGGCACATAGGGGAGCAATTGAGGAGCTTGGGAAGTAGGTGAAGAAGATGAGGAAATCGCAGGCTTCAAGGAAATCAGTTGACAAGTTGAGACAAGAGGTAACCAAGATAGCAGCAGCTGGTGATCTTCCATTTGACTTATTGATGGAGACAAATCCATCACTACAGCAGACCCAATGTCACCATCAGCATCAGTGTCACCAGCTGGCCAGTCTGAGGAGCCAGACCTCGTTGCCCATACTGCTGAGGTGGTGCAACAGATGTTCACCAACCCAGCTACTCCTCGAGCAGAGGATGATGATATCCAATTGGAGGAGCCTGAGGGAGGTGATGCTTCTATGGACAATGAGACCACATAGGGAGTCCTCTATAGTCTTTCCCTTCCTTGTTTTAATTTTTTTTAATCATTGAGGACAATGCTTATTTTTATTCAAGGGGTGGAGTATTTTGATTTGACAGTTGAATTTGGCATGTAATAACTGATAACATTCTCTCTTTATTTATTTTTTCTCTTATCTCTCTATTTATATATATATATATATATATATATATATATATATATATATTCTCTTTCCCTTTCTCAATTTGTATATTCATTTTTGCTTTCAATAGTTTACTTCATAGCTTCTTTATTTTGTTTTCTTAGTAGTCAATGTTTAGCCTAATAGATTCTTATTTACTTTAATAGCTTCTTTTTTATTTAGTAGTTTCTTTTTATGTTTAAGTGATTAATAAGCCTTTGGTTTTCTTAATGCGACAGTTCTTTCCAATGGTGATTTTTGTGTGAACCGGGTGACTATTCCCAATGATGGATGGCGTGACAACCTTTTTAAGGGATTGAGTCCGTTTTTATGTTTAGGTAAGAACAATAGTAATGATGAATTCCAAACAATTCCATCCCAATGCTTAATTATAGGTTTTACATCATTCTTCCCAAAAAGTCCAAAATCGACCTCGGGCCCGCTTGGTCAAAACATGAGGATAGGACCAAAACCCGATCACCCATTCACCCACAAGCCCGAACATGTAATTAGCTTCGAAATCCGACCTCAAAACGAGGTCTAAATCCCAATTATTCAAAAAGCCCTAACTCTACCCAAATCCCCAATTTCTACCCTTAAGAACATGAGTTAGGCCTAGAAATTTAATGGGTGTTAATGGAAAATGAACAAAATGATATTAAGAACACGAACCTATTATTTGGTGATGAAATTCCTTTTCAAAAATCTCCCAAGGTCAGATTCTATGGAAGGAGATATGAAATTATGGCTATTTCCCATTTTGATTCTGTTATAAACCCCTGGGCAGACCCTCTACGCGATCGCGATGAGTCTGCCGCGTTCGCAGATAATTGTGGCCATTAGACCTACGCAATCGCGATAAGCTTCTCGTGTTCGCGATGGTCTATCCCCCCTGACCACCGCGTTCGCGGGCCTGGGACCGCGTTCGCGAAGAGAAACATAAGGACTCCCCCAACCCTATTCCATTACACTACGCGATCGCGACCAAGACCCTGCAATCGCGTAGAAGAAACCCTTCCCCACCCCAGCTTGTGCACCACGATCGCGTAGGTTGTACCGCGATCGCGAAGAGCAAATCCTAGGACACCAGAAACAGCAACTCACACCAAATATTTCTAAGTCCGAAACACCCCGATGCCTATGCGAAACTCACCCGAGCCCTCGGGGCTCCAAACCAAACATGCACACTACCCCAAAAACATCCTACGAACTTACTCATGCGATCAAATCGCCAAATTAACCTCTTAAACAATGAATTTAGCATAGAAATCAAGGAAAAATCTCAAAACTTTTAAAGTTTTAAAATTTACAAATGCGGGTCCGAATCACGTCAAACGACCTCGGTTTCATACCAATTTTCACAGACACAACTCAAATATCATATTGAACCTGTACCGGTCTTTGGAATCAAAATACGGGACCGATACTATAAATTTCAAATATAACCAAATTTCCCAAAACTCTTATATTTTCTGTAAATCAATTTCTTTCAAAAATTCATTTCTCAGGCTTGGGACCTCGGAATTCGATTCCTGGAATACGCCCAATATGTCCTACGGACCCTCCAGGACCGTCAAATCATGGGTCCGATTTCGTTTACCCAAAATGTTGACCGAAGTCAACTTAAATTCGATATTAAGGCCAATTTAGCATTTTTCTCAGTTTTTCACATAGAAGCATGGATATACGCCCGGGCTGCGCACGCAAAATGAGGTAAGATAAAAGGATGTTTTTAAGGCCCCGGAACACGGTTTTGACTTATAAAACAAGGGATGACCTTTTGGGTCATCACATTCTCCACCTCAAAAAACCTGTTCGTCCTCGAACGGACATAGAAAAGTACCTGAATCAGGGAAAATATGGGGATAATGGCTACGCATATTGGACTCGGACTCCCAGCTAGCTACCTCGGCAGGCTGGCCTCTCCACTGGACACGAACTGAAGGATAACTCCTCGATCTCAACTGACGAACATGCCGGTCTAATTTGGCTGCCGGCTCCTCCACATAGGCCAAATCCTTGTCCAACTGGACATTGCTGAAATCTATCACATGGGCTGGATCTCCGTGGTATTTCCGAAGCATAGACACATGACACACCGGATGCACAACTGATGAATTCAGTGGCAACGCAAGTCTGTAGGCCACCTCTCCTACCCTGTCAAGAATCTCAACTGGACCAATGAATCTAGGGTTAGCTTGCCCTTTTTCCCAAATCTCATAACGCCCTTCATGGGCGATACCCGAAGAAATACCCGCTCCTCAACCATGAATTCCAAATCACGAACTCTGCGATCGGCATAACTCTTCTGCCTGGACTGAGCTGTACGTAGTCTATCCAGAATGATCTTGACCTTATCCAAGGCATCCTGCACTAACTCCGTACCTAAAAACCGAGCCTCTCTTGGCTCAAACCACCCAACCGGGGACCGACACCGCCTACCATATAATGCCTCATACGGAGCCATCTGAATGCTCGACTGATAGCTGTTTTCTATAGGAAAACTCAGCTAATGGCAAGTATTGATCCCAAGAACCTCCAAATTTAATGACACAGGCTCGTAGCATATCCTCCAAAATCTAAATAGTACGCTCGGGCTGTCCGTCCGTCTGAGGATGAAATGTTGTGCTCAACTCAACCCTCGTGCCCAACTCATGCTGAACTGCCCTCCAGAAATGCGAGGTAAACTACGTACCTCGGTCAGAAATAATAGACACGGGCACACCATGAAAGAGAACAATCTCCCTAATGTAGATCTCTGCCAATCTCTCTGAAGAATAGGAAACTGCCACAGGAATGAAATGTGCTGACTTGTCAGCCTATCCACAATGACCCATACTGCATCGAACTTCCTCTGAGTCCGTGGGAGTCCAACAACGAAATCCATGGTGATACGCTCCCACTTCCACTCAAGAATCTCAATCTGTTGCATCAATCCGCCAGGTCTCTGGTGCTCGTATTTTACCTGCTGACAATTCAAGCACCGAGCTACATATGCCACAATATCCTTCTTCATCCTCCTCCACCAATAATGCTGCCACAAATCCAGGTACATCTTTGCGGCGCCCGGATGTATAGAATACCGGGAACTATGGGCCTCCTCAAATATCAACTCACAAAGTCCATCCACATTGGGTACACAAATACGACCCTGCATCCGTAAAACTCCATCATCACCAACTGTAACCTGTTTGGCTTCCCCGTGCCGGACCGTATCCCTCAGGACACATAAATGAGGATCATCATACTACCGGTCTCGAATACGATCAAATAATAAAGAACGAGCAATTGTATAAGAACACAGTCGGGCTCAGAAACATCCAATCTCATGGACCAATTGGCTAAAGCCTGAACATCCAAAGCAAGGAATCTCTCTCTGACCGGAATATAAGCAAGACTACCCATGCTAGCTGACTTCCTACTCAAAGCATCGACCACCACATTGGCCTTCCCCGGATGATATAAGATAGTGATGTCATATTCTTTCAACAGCTCCAACCATCTCCTATGCCTCAAATTCAACTTCTTCTGCTTGAACAAATATTGCAAACTGTTGTGATCCGTGAACACCTCACAAGACATGCCATATAAATGATGCCTCAAAATCTTCAGCGCGTGAACAATGGCTGCTAACTCCAAATCATGAATTGGATAATTCTTCTCGTGGATCTTCAACTGACGCGAAGCATATGCAATAACCGTGCCATCCTACATCAACACTGCACCAAGTCCAACCCGAGATGCATCACAATACACGGTATATGACCCTGAACCTGTGGGCAAAACCAACACCGATGTCGTGGTCAAGGCTTCCTTGAGCTTCTGAAAGCTCACCTCACACTCATCTGACCACCTAAACTGGGCACCCTTCGGAGTCAACCTGGTCATCGGGGCTGCAATAGATGAAAAGCCTTCCACAAATCGACGATAGTAACCTGTTAAGCCCAAGAAACTCCGGATCTCTGTAGCTGACGTGGGTCTAGACCAATCCTTGACTGCTGAAATCTTCTTGGGATCCACCTGGATACCCTCTGCTGATACAACATGACTCAAGAATGCAACTGAGCTCAACTAGAACTCACACTTAGAAAACTTAGCATACAACTGACTGTCCTTCAAAGTCTGAAGAATGAGTCGAAGGTGTTTCTCGTGCTCCTCCCGGCTGCGGGAATAAATCAGAATATCATTAATGAAGACAATCACAAAGGAATCCAAATAAGGCCTGAACAGTCGGTTCATCAAGTCCATAAAAGATGCTGGGGCATTTGTCAACCCGAATGACATCACTAATAACTCATAATGCCCATACCGAGTGCGAAAAGCTGTCTTAGGGACATCAGATGCCCTAATCCTCAACTGATGGTAGTCGGGTCTCAAATCGTTCTTCGAAAATTCCTTGGAACCCTGAAGCTGATCAAACAAATCATCAATTCGCGGCAATGAATACTTGTTCTTGATGGTAACCTTGTTCAATTTCCGATAATCTATACACATCCTCATCGACCCATCCTTCTTCTTAACAAACAACACCGGCACACCCCAAGACGAGATACTAGGCTTAATAAATCCTTTATAGAGCAGATCCTGCAACTGTTCTTTCAAATCCTTCAACTCTTGCGGGGCCATACGATATCGCGGAATAGAAATGGGTTGAGTGCCCAGAGCCAAATCAATGCAAAATTCGATATCTCTATCGTGTGGCATACCCGGGAGGTCTACAGGAAACACCTCTGGAAACTCACAGACTACGAGTACAGACTCCATAGAAGGAACCTCAGCACTAGAATCACGACCATAAGCCGAATAGGCCAAACACCCCTTCTCAACCATGCACCGAGCCTTCATATGATATAACCCTGCTGGAAGAATGATCAAAAGTCCCCCTCCACTCCAGTCAAGGCAACCCCGGTAATGCTAATGTCACGGTCTTGGCATGATAGTCTAGTATGGTATGATAAGGCGACAACCAATCCTTCCTCAAAATAACATCAAAATCTACCATATCTAGGAGCAGAAGATCTACACTGGTCTCAAGACCACCAATAACCACAACACATGAACGCTAGACACGATCTACTATAATAGAATCACCCACTGGTGTAGACACATATACAGGAGTACTCAGAGAATCACGAGGCATAACCAAATAAGGAGATAAATAAGATGACACATAGGAATATGTGGACCCTGGATCAAATAAAACTGAAGCATCCCTGATGCAAACTGAAACAATACCTGTGATAACTGCATCGGAGGCCTCAGCCTCAGGTCTGGCTGGAATAACATAACATCGGGGCTGGGCCCCACCAGTCTGAACTGCATCCCTGGGACGACCTCCTACTGGCTGACCTCTACCTCTAGCGGCCTAGCCTCCACCTCTAACGGCCTGACCTCCACCTCTAACAACTCGACCCCCACCTCTAGCTAGTTGAGCGGGCGGTGAAACACCTGGTACTCGAAACCATGGAACGAGAACCCTGGTGCTGAGAACTGCTCGAGGCTCGAAGGCAAAATCTAGCAATGTGACTATGATCACCACAAGTATAACAAGCCCTCGGCTGCTGAGGTTGCTGACCCTAAAACTGACCTTGACGACCTGAGTAACCACCCTGAAAACCCTGAACCGGCGGTGCACTGAAAGGAGCTAATTGTGCACTGTAGGGCAACTGATCAGAATACTGCATATGAGAACCATGGCCCCTACCAAAAGAATCCGTGACTCCAGATGACGTGCCACTGAACCTGCCAAAATGACGGGATCTTTTGTAAGACCCCTGACCACCCCCCTGCAACAGAACTATCTCAACTCGTTTGGACACATTGGCCGCATCCTGAAAAGAAATCTCACTCCCTGTCTCCTTGGCGATCTGCAATCTGAGCAGCTGAGCTAGCCCCTCGATAAATCTCCTCACCCTCTCTCGCTCGGTGGGGAGTATCATAATAGCATGCCGGGCCAAGATAAAAAATTTGGTCTCGTACTGAGTGACGATCATAGAGCCCTGCTGGAGACGCTCAAATTGCCTCTATAGATCCTCTCTCTGAGTGATAGGAAGAAACTTCTCCAGAAATAGCTGTGTGAACTGGGCCAAGTCAAGGCCGGTGACCCAACTGGTTTGGCCAAACAATAATCTCTCCGCCAAGTCTTGGCAGAACTTGACAGACGAAAGGTAGCAAAGTCGACCCCATTGGTCTCCATTATCCCCATGTTCCGTAGAACCTCATGGCAGCTATCCAAATATTCCTGGGGATCCTCTGAAGATGCACCACTATAAGTAGTAGCGAAAATCTTGGTGAACCTGTCCAACCTCCACAAAGCATCAGCAGACATAGCTTCCCCATCACCGGTCTGATCCATAATCCCCGGCTGAACTACCCTAGCTGGCTGAGCTACTGGAGTCTGAAACTGAGGAGCCAACTGCTCTGGAGTGCGAGTAGCGGGAGTCTGGGCTCCGCTCCTCCCCTAGCCAAAGAGAAGGCTGGTGCTTCCAGAAGCAAACCTGCCTAAGCGACACTCTCCATGAGGACCACTAGACGGACCAGAGCATCCTGGAGTACTGGGGTGGCAATGAACCCCTCGGGAACCTGAGCTGGCCCAACCGGGACAGTCTGGGCAGGAACCTCATCAGCACACTCTACTTGAGGCTCCACTACTAGGGCTGCTGATCCGGGCTGAGCTCTGCCCCTGCCTCGTCCTCTGGCACGGCCTCAGCCTCGGCCCCTCATAGGAGCTACAACTGGAGGCTCGGGCTGCTGATCAGTGGATAAAGTAACACGTGTTCTCGCCATCTGCGAGAGAATAGAAAAGAAATTCAATTAGCATTTAGAATTTAAATCGCACGACAAAGAAGAACTCCTAAACTCTACAACCTCTGGGGGATAAGCACATACGTCTCCATACCGATCCCTCAGACTCTACTAAGCTTGTCCGTGAATTTGTGAGACCTAGGCGACCTAGTGCTCTGATACCAACTTGTCAGGACTCGAATTTCCCACCGTCGGGACCGTGATGGCGCCTAACGTTGAACCCGTTAGGCAAGCCAACGTAGATATTCAATTTATATTATTCCTTTATTATTACCAAATAGCATGCGAAAAGACAAAACTAACATAGTTGGAAGTACAAAATGGAGCAAGGTATATAAACTCAATGTATGCCTTTACGAAATTTCACAAAACCAATCCCAGAATTTTGGAGTCAGAAGCTCACAGACTATCTACGAATAATACATATAACGGTTTGAAAGTCTGAATGAAATAAGTACATCTGTTTTTGAAATAACTAGAACATGATATAAAATAAGTAGGAAGGGATGCCAAGGCCTGCGGACGCCTGCAGGACTACCTCGGGGTCTCCACTGGACTGAAGGCAGCAACCTCGATCTACGGTCCGTAGGGTCCTACACTTGGATCTGCACAAAAGTGCAGAGTGTAGCATCAGTACAACCGACCCCATGTACTAAGTAACTGCTGAGCCTAACCTCGGCGAAGTACTGACGAGGCTAGGACACGACAACCAAAGTCAACCTGTGCAGTTTAATAGAATACGGAGAAATATAATACAACGAGAAATAAACAGTTAATCATAAGGGAAAAAAGGAACATTCTGAGGGGAGGAAATATCAAATAATGGAAGTAACGAGATTAGGCACAATTAAGATATCAATTTAAGCTACGGAATACTAATACGAAGACAAGTGCACAACATCACCCTTCGTGATTTAAACTCACAATATCGTGGCACGACATTATCCTTCGTGCATTATCTATCATATCATGGAACGACATCACCCTTCGTGCTTTTACAATCACAATATCGGCACAACATCACCGTTTGTGCATTAACCTTCACTCAAAATCTCACGCACGGCATCACCCTTCGTGCTTTCACACTCTTCCTCACCCAAACACATCAAATGATAGTAGTCCAACAAGAAACAAATAACGAAGTAAATTGAAATAAATCATAACATCCCGACAAGGGAGTCAAAAGTGGTATTAATACTATCCCGGCAAGGGTAAACAGCTATATCCAATCTCACTTAGTACATAAATTCACATAAAAATCTTCAACTGAAAACTAATACTCAACACTATTCAATATCAAGGAATTTCCACCAACATGGATAACTATAAGGTGAAACTCAAGTATTACTTACAAAAAATCACATAAATCACAATATTCGACTCACAGGAATACTTGACACCAACGTATAGGTACCCGTCACCTCACATATACGTTGAACATGATACTTACACATAGTAAATAGGACCCAACACCTATTCCCTCAAGCTAAGGTTAAGCCAAACACTTACCTCGGATTTCACGACCAAACTCAAGCCTCGATTACCCCTTTCCCTTTTGAATTTCACTCCAATTCACTTGTAGCTAGACATATTCAACTCAATAATATCTATAAATGCCGAACAATTCCATCCCAATGCTTAATTATAGGTTTTACATCATTCTTCCCAAAAAGTCAAAAATCGACTCCGGACCCGCTTGGTCAAAACACGAGATTCAGACCAAAACCCGATCACCCATTCACCCACGATCCCGAATATATAATTAGTTTCGAAATCCGACCTCAAAACGAGGTCTAAATCCCAAATATTCAAAAATCCCTAACTCTACCCAAATCCCCAATTTTCTACCTTTAAGAACATGATTTAGGCCTAGAAATCTAATGGGTGTTAATGGAAAATGAAGAAAATGAGATTAAGAACACGAACCTATGATTTGGTGATGAAATTCCTCTTCAAAATCGCCCAAGGTCGGATTCTATGGAAGAAGATATGAAATTATGGCTATTTCCCATTTTGATTATGTTTTAAACCCCTGGGCAGACCCTCTACACGATCGCGAGGAGTCTGCCGCGTTCGCGAAGAATTGTGGCCATAAGACCTATGCGATCGTGATAAGCTGTTCACGTTCGTGATGGTCTACCCCCCGACCACCGCGTTCGCGGGCCTGGGACCGCGTTTGCGAAGAGCAACAGAAGGACTCCCCCAGCCCCCCTCCAGTACACTACGCGATCGCGACCAAGACCCTGCGATCACGTAGAAGAAACCCTTCCCCAGCCTTGTTTGTGCACCACGATCGCGTGGGTTGTACCGCGATCGCGAAGAGCAAATCCAAGGACACCAAAAACAACAACTCACACCAGATTTTTCTAAGTCCGAAACATCCCGATGCCTATCCGAAACTCACTCGAGGCCTCGGGGCTCCAAAACAAACATGCACACCACCTCCAAAAACATCCTACGGACTTACTCGTACGATCAAATCATCAAATTAACATCTTAAAAAACGAATTTAGCATAAAAATCAAGGAAAATCTCAAAACTTTCAAAGTTTCAAATTTTAGAAATACGGGTACGAATCACGTCAAACGACCTTCGTTTCATACCAATTTTCACAGATACAACTCAAATATCATATTGAACCTGTACTGGGCTCCGAAACCAAAATACGGGCCCGATACCATAAATTTCAAATATAACCAAATTTCCAAAAACTCTTATATTTTCAGTAAATCAATTTCTTTCAAAAAATTATTTTTCAGGCTTGGGACCTCGGAATTCGATTCCGGGCATACGCCCAAGTCCCATATTTTCCTACGGACCCTGCGGAACTGTCGAATCACGGGTCCGAGTCCGTTTACCCAAAATGTTGACCGAAGTCAATTTAAATTCAATATTAAGGACAATTTAGCATTTTTCTCAGTTTTTCACATAGAAGCTTCCCAGATATACGTCCGGGCTGTGCATGCAAAACGAGGTGAGATAAAAGGAGGTTTTTACATTATTCCTGCCCAGGAATGGAATCACTTAACGATTCCTTACATTATTTGGTCATATTTCTTTACCAGCTACTCATCTTTGGTGTTACTTGACTTGCTTGCCTCAAATGGCAAGCAGATATTGAGATATTCGAATCAAATCTGGTTCAAAACCTCTTATCTGTTGGTTATTTCCGTCTTTGTTTATCTTAACCTTTGTGAGTACGAATATTTTCCTATCTTTCAGTTAGGGTTTTTCAGATATTTGAGTCAAACTAGATTTGGTTCAATTTTAGTTTGTTTAAATGTTATTATTCGTCTATATTCACTTTGTTACTAATCAATCGGCCTATTTTTTTCGTTAGATCTTTTACTTACCTAAAACTAAGGTTTTAACCCTCTTTAATCGGACCAAATTTGGTTTAATCTTATGTTTTTCTTTAACAACTCTCTGTCTATACTCGTTTTTGTACTAAAAATAGTTGATTCTTTACTTCTGACTTTATCGATTTTTATAGCTTACCTTAAATTAGGGTTTCGAACCTTTTATTTATGGCCCGATCTGTTTGATTATGTGAATATGTTCTTGTCTATGTTCATTCCACGAAACATGTGACTTTTAACCTTGTTTTCTCCGCTGATTTTATGGTTTACCCCAAAAAATTAGGGTTTTGAAATCTTTTACTGAGATTTTAGTCTTTCCCTTTTTGTATTGTACTGATATTTCCTTTTTGGTTCGATTTACCTGTTCTCATTATTCCCTTACCTTATTTGACCCGGCATTTGAATATTGATTGACTCTGTATAATACTTTCCCTAATTTAAGTAGTACTTGCCTGATTTTATGTTATTATGTTCTGCTAATTGAGTGAACTCAGACTTAAATTAATTATGGAATTACTTGCATTCCTTAATTATGTATGATTTCCTTATTACCTAATTTGCCTGCTTAACTCAGTGCTATTTAAAACTCTTATCCCTCTCCCTTAGAGACTCGAACCCTCAGATTCTCACTAAAAACTTAGGCTCTCTTATTCTGATTTCTGTGCTAAGTGTCTCTGGTTTTGGCCGGCTGAAAGCCAAGGCCAAGAGGTTCAGGAGTTTAACTGTTGTGGCATATTTACTTGATTTCTTATTTAACTAGTATGCCTGAACCCTTTGTAATTTTATTCTTTATGCTTTGCTCGACTAGTATGCTTTAATTCCCAGTATGATTCTGTCCTTTACATGATTGTATGATCCCAGCTGTTACTGTGGGATCGCACAGGGTGTTCTGGGAGGCTTCTGGGATTTTGCTTGTGCGATCGCGGGTGATGTTGTGCAATCGCACAGAAGAATGCCTGGGCAGTGTATCTTTTTAAACGGGTTCTTGGCTCATTTCTTCTATTTTTCATCTTGGCATGGCGATTTTGGGAGGCTTCAAAGGGGGATTTTCATCATGCATTACAAGGTAAGTAAATTCCTCTCGTTCTTAAGATTTATACAAGTTATATGCATGGATTAAACACGAAAATTTTAGCAAAATTTGGAAAATATTGAAGAAACCTAGAAAATGGTAAATTGGATTTTTAGCCACGAATTTGAGCATGAAATTTAGAGTAAATGGTATATTTGAACTATTGGAGCTATGGGTAGAATATATCTTCGAGAAATTTTGGATTCCGGACGCGTGGGCCGGAGGGAATTTTGGCCATTTCACTAAGATGGGTTGGAAGATTGTATAATTTGGAATTGTTGCAAATATTGGAATATATTTTCATTGGTTTGCCGTTATTTGGATAGTTTTTGGGCGATGTGCGTCCGTTGGAGTCATCGGAAGCCGGTTATGGAATTTCGGAGCGAGGTAAGTCTCCTTTCTAACTTTGTGAGGGGGAATTGTCCCCCTAGGTGAATTAATTAAGTATGTGCTATTATCTTCAGGGGCTACATACGCACGAGGTGACGGGAGTTCGTGCGTAACCACTATTATGCCATGTCGGTAGTCTAGGAACCACTAGCATGCCTTACGTGTTGTACCTGTAATCCTGCCTGTAATACTAAACTGCTAATATAATCAAAATCATAATTGAATATCTAAAGAAGAATAGAGTCCATTTTTTTAATCATCTAGAAAGAGAATTGATTCCTCTGTGGATGATTGTATACCTGGTATGGTTATATTATGGAATATCATTAAACTTAGCAAATGTGTTTCAAAACAAAGATTTAAAAGCCATATTACATGTTCATTTAAGAAGAAATTTACCACTTTCCTGAGAAAAAACTACTTTCTTGATAAAAATAAGGATTTATTATGTGAATATGTGTACATATGAGCACCTGAGTCGCATGTATGATTCGTGGGCAGGCTAGCCTTAATATTTGTATGTATAACCGCGTCGCATGATCGATTCGCGAGCGGGGTAGATAGATGCATCTATGGTTCGAGTAGTTCGACCCTCGGCAGTGCACAATTTATTATTGTTGGTCCGCGCCGTTCGACCCTCGGCATTGCTTGCACATGATATTTACTACGTAGTTGCTATTATTTTTGCCTAATTACTGGCCTGGGATTTTAAGTTGTCAATTGAAATGACAGAGATTTAAAGTTATTAAAAGTTTTTGGAAGAAGTTGTTCCTTCCCGTTGATTAATTGTTATTTGATTAAATCACTCATGTTGATTAATTGTTATTAATATGACGAGGATATAAAGTGTTAAATGTGAACGGAGTTGATAATATTTATTCCTGTTTTTTAATAAATTACATATGATAATCATGCTTAGTGTCACACTTGAGTATTCTAAATTGACCTTTAGCAAGTGTCTAATTTGACCCCTCATCACTACCTCTCTGAGGTTAGGCGGGTGACTTACTGAGTACACATTGTTTTTGTACTCATGCTACACTTGCTGTGCATTTTATTGCACAGATACTTTCATAGCAATGTGGAGGATTCAGATACTTAGGCGAGCTGCATCATCCGGAGGCGATCCACAACTGACAGAGTCTCCTTCGTACTATATTTCCTTTCTTTTTTAAACTTCCTTGTCCAATTTGTATTTCATACAGGCTTTTTGATGATTGTATAAATTCTTAGAATTGCTCATGTACTTGTGACACCAGGTTCTGGGATGTGACGAGATATATTTGCTAAAGTATAATATTTAAACCATTGTTTTACTTAACATAATTTTATCTGGTTAATATGTAATAAAGTGAAAGGAAATGTTTTTCATAAATGTTAAAATCGGAAATTTATTTCAATCAATTAATGATCGGCTTGCCTGACAATGACGTCCGGCGCCATCACGACCTTAGGGATTTTGGGTCGTGACAACATGGTATCAGAGCTCTAGGTTGCCGTAGGTCTCACGAGTCATGAGCAAGTCTAGTAGAGTCTTACGGATCGGTACGGAGACGTCTGTACTTATCTTCGAGAGGCTACGGGGTTGTAGGAGTACTTCCCTTCTTGATTCCTCATCGTGCGATTTTATTCCCTTAAAGGCTTATGCCTAAGTTTATTCCTATCAATTTTACGTGTCGCGAAGCGCTTGCTATGAATCAGGAATTTGAGGAATTGAAATGGTGCTACGGATGTAATTCGAGATATTTCCATGTGTAATTGGTTGGGGCTGTTGTTATGACCCTGCAAAGGAATAATATGTTGTTTCAGCTCAGTAGCTGTGTTTCTGAGAGCCTTAAGGCTATGCTCAGGTAGTGATGATGCTTGCGATTGGTTATCGTCTGATGTCGATATGATGATAGAATTATAGTCCGTATGTTGGGGGTGATGAATGGTTTGAAGGAAGGTCTTCTCAGAGTGTGATTTCGAGATTTCGGTATTCTAGTGCTGGCAGAGGAAAGGCATTTGGATTATGAATGGTCCGGTTGGGGTTGATAAAGTAGTAAGGCTTGGTGTCTTCAAGTGAGGTAGGATATGCACCTGTGACGTGAAGTCGTCGTCATTGATCGGATGGAATGCGTTAAGTTTGTCGGTGTTATGGTTTCTTCAGTTGCATAGGGTCATAGTATTGAGAAGAAGTATAGAAGAATGTGGTTGGCAGAGACCGTGAGGTGCGGTGGTTCAGTACCGGATAAGTGTTGATAATGAAGGAAGCTAGAGAAAGATGATCTTCGGAGAGCTTGAAGTCGTGGTGATCTGCTGGTTTGAGAGCTACAGAGAATGAACCTGAAGTGAGGCTAGGCGGTGGTTCCATCTCTAGGAGGCTAGGTGTAAGAAGCGGAAGTTGAGCAGTCGTAAAGTGGGGGAGCGACAACATAGTTTGGAATTTGAAGATATTGTCGCGCATTTAATGGATGTCCATGAGGAGTGGACAGACTAGTAAAGTTGGTAAATGAAGCAGGGCGTAGGATGGGGTATTGAAGTCGCAGAGAGCGTGCATTTCAGCATCGTTGGAAGGTGTCCGCGGGTGGCTTCCACAGATGGGTTATCTCCTGTGAATAGGTTAGCGGTGGCATGGTTGGCAAGTATCTATGAGGGGTTCTAGTGGCTATCCAGTAGGAGGCAAAATGTGTGAATGATGCTAGAGAATTTGAGTATTTAGGGAGTGCTAGCAAGAGAATTTGGAAGAATTGGATGGATTGGTTGAGCAAGATCGCGTTATCTAAGGAGAAAGGATCTCGACAGGGTCTAGAGTGGTCCAAGGAGTAGCTTCGGGCTAAGTGGGGGAGTCCCACCATCTGCGGTTGGGTTGCAGGATTGTGTTATCATAGGGTTGCGGATTATCAGCGTGTTGGCAAGTTGTTACAGCTAAGGGAAAGGAGTAAAATGGTGATTGTGCGTGAGATTTGATGAATATGTGCAAAAGTTGGCCCTGTCGAGCCAAGGTTAGGCTTTGGAAGATTCAGAATTTTGTTTAAGGCATAAGTGAGTTGTCAGGATAGTGACTCGGTCACGTGTTTCCTTGAAAGGGGTGTTCATGTGCTAGAAGAGCCTTGGAGTTGATTGTATTCGGGGCCAGTCAGAGTGGGTTACTCTCAATAGTGGTCCTAAGGAGTTCAAAAGTCAAGAATGAGGCGTTTAAGGATTTCAGGCAGCAGTATGATCGAGAATCGAGCTTTTGCAGAGTAATTTCTGAGAAAAAGGAAGATGGTTGGAATGTTCTATGATATGTTTCAGCATGCAGGATAGTATTGGAGAAGTGAGAGAAATAAACTCCGGATTGTAGAAAGACTGTCAGGAGGGTATGAAACGGGTTGCGGGATTTAGGCAGCATAGTCTCGTGAATCAAGGTCACTCGGGATGAGTAAGGGTTGAGTTTGCTATGATTTTAAGGAAGTTGTTGTTATTCCAGAGGCAATTGAAGATGATTAAAAGAAGATAGATTGATTATCCATGGTTGAAATGGCACATTTACGGCAATGATCAGTTCCTCCAGTGTGATTAAGTTATGCATGTGTTTGTGCCGGTGTGTGCGGGGCTTGTCGGCCGTCGTAACGGATTTCATGTGGGAGCATTTGAGCGCTATGGCCGGTCAGGTGTAGGCGGATCCCGAAAGGGTTATGGTGGTATAGACTACTACTTAAGGATTTGCATGTTGGGTGATTGTGGGAATTCACTCGTGTGTTGAGATGGTACTCTTGAATTGAGTTAAGTAAAAGGTTTCTATATGATGAAGTGTCCACCCTATTGTTGGTTCAGAAGTTATGATGGAATTCTTGCGCTACCTCATATTGGCATGTTAGGTGCAGAAAGAAGTATGTAATCGGGAATAAGAATCGATATTGCGGTTTGGTGATGATAAGGATGTCATGAGCTCGGAAGAGAAAGAAAAAGTGATTTGAAAGTTCAGGGTAAGCTGGTGATCTTCAGTGTCATCTGAGATTGATATTCGGTGAAAGAGGCTTTGTACCCTGGTTATGGGTTCTTGATTTGTCTTACAGCGTAGTATGGCCAGTGGTAGATGGGCAGACTTGTTGCCTTGTGTGAAAGGTTGTGGAAGCATGACCACGAAAAGATTGTACAAATGTGACATGTAGTCACTCGCTGGATTGAAGATTTGGACTGAGTATAAAGGGGTGCAATATTGGTTATTTGAGAATTTATGCCTGAAAGGCGTTTAGTTCATTTGGTTGTGGATGGTGGGATGTTGTCCCGGCCATGGTGGTTGTTCTCGCATATTGTGAGAGAAAGTGGGTTAATATGGACCCAGGTAAAAGCTATTAGCTTAGTTTGGTGCGAGCAAGGTAGACTCGATGTTTGTGGATGGATTCAAATATGATTATGGGCTCCGTATGAGCCAGGAATGCTCATTTCAGTAGAGCACTTTTTCATGGAAAGGTATTAGAACAATAGATGTTGTTCCGTCTTCGTCAAATTCATAAGATCTTATGATTGTAACGTGTGATTTGTGAAACGGCTTGATAATTTCTTATGTGTTGAGGTCCCGTGAAGTGGGGATGTTATGTGAGCAGGATAGCTCTTGAGATCCAGAGTGTGTGTGTGTGTGTGTGTGTGTATATATATATATATATATATATCGCACCTCAGTTGTGCTTGAGTTTTGTAGTATGTGGCTTTATCAGTCTCCCCATGATGGTATTATGCACTTAGCGTGCTTATGATCGATATTCAGTAATTTGTAATAGTGAGCAAATCAGCTCCGTATATATATCTTGTTATGTAAATTTTATGTGTGGATCGGGTGGCACGTCGCCACGTGTATGTTATTTGGATCGGGTTGCACATCGCAACAATATGATGATGAGAAGGGTTAATATATATTTAATTTTCTTATGTTTTACTTCCTATTTTCTGAGAAAAATTCATATTAGTTGCGTGATTTGAATAGTCTCTTCCTGAGTCGTTTCTTATTATCATGTTTGAGTTATGGCCTATTGGCGCGATGTGGTATCATGTGAGGTTGTTGGTCATGTTTGGGGTGATTTGTTGTCTCAGCAGTTCATATTGGGTGAGACGAGATTTTCGGATTAGGGATCAGTGCGATACGGTTATGTGAAGTGTATATTAAAGAACAAATACCGTTATTCAGGTTCATAATGAGGTGATGATTCTAATCAAGATTAGATATTCAATGATTTGTTAACTCTGCAGTTGGGTATGAATTTCTACACATCTCCTCTGTTGTGGTGGTATCGTCAGCATTATAGCAGGATGTATGTATATATATCATGAGGTGCATTGGGTGCATCAGATTCGTGGAATTTTGGCTATTAAGGTTCACGGAACGTCATTGTGGTTAGATGATGAATCTTGCGGTGCATGGTGCTAATTCAGCAAAGGTATGCAGTCATGTTCTGGTATGTTGTATGGTAGTCGATACAGTGTTTATATATTGGAACTAGGCCTGGCATAGAAAATTCAGGTATTGGAACTAGGTTCTGAGCTTATTATATGGATAAAAGAAGAAATCTTCATATTTGATCAAGCTAATGTACTCAACACGGTTGTGGTAGCACCGGTAGGTGCTCGAGGTGTTAAACAGTGATTTCAGATAACTCCAGAGCAGTTCTTAGCACGTCCGAGGATGAACGTCTGTTTAAGTGGGGGAGAATGTGATGACTCGACCGGTCGTTTTGGGCTCTAGCGCGTCGTTCAGCGGTTTGAAATCGTAAGCAGCTCCATTTCAGGTATTATGACTTGTGGGTGTGGTCGGAATTGAATTTCGGAAAGTTTAGAGTTGATTTGGAAAGAAAATTCTCATTTCAGAAGTCTTAAGTTGGAAGAATCAACTAAGATTGGAATATTGAGTAAACGACCTCTGAATCAGAATTTGAAGGTTCTTGCAGGTTCGTATGATGATTTCGGACTTGGGCGTATGTCCGGATCGGGTTTTGGATAATCCGGGAGCGTTTCGATGCATATTGTGGAAGTCAGCATTTTTGAAGAAATTTCCTAAGTTTGGCTTGAAGCGCATTTCAGTGATGTTGATATCCGTTTGGGATTCTGATACTGGGAATAGCTTCGTATGGTGATTCTGGAGTTGGGAGCGCGATCGGAAGTGAATTTGGATGTCCGTAGGTCATTTTGAAGTCATTTGGCTAAAGATGGAAATTTGAAGGTTTTTGAGAAATCCGACTGTAAGTGAAAGTTTTGATATCGAGGCCGGAATGCGATTTTGGAAGTTGGAGCAGGTCCGTAATGTCGAATATGACTTGTGTGAAAAATTTGGGGTCAATCGGACGTGATTTGATAGGTTTCGGCATCGAATGTGTAAGTTTGAAAGTACTAAGTTCATTAAGCTTGAATCGGGTTGCGATTCATGATTTCGATGTTGTTTGAGGTGATTTCAAGGCTCGATAAGCCCGTGTGAGGTTATGGGACTGAGTCGTGTGATTGGACGGGGTCCCGAGGGCCTCGGGTGTGTTTCGGGGTGGTTCCGGGTTGTTTTCAAGTGTTTTTGTGCTGCTGTCTTTCTGGTGTTTGGGGGTTAAGTGTGATCGCAGCCCTAGTGGTGCGATCACGGAGAAGGAATTAGAGGGGCTGGTAAAGGATGTATGCAATCGCATAGAGGAGGATTTTGGGGGCTGCTGCATTGGTCTATATCGCAGCTATCATTGTGCGATCGTACAGTGGAAAAATATAAGGCTTCATGTTTTGGCTTGTGCAATTGCAACGGTTACTGTGCAATCACACAGGATGTTCTGGGAGGCTTCTGGGATTTTACTTGTGCGATCGCGGGTGATGTTGTGCGATCGCACAGAAAGATGCCTGGGCAGTGTATCATTTTAAACGGTTTCTTGGCTAATTTCTTCTATTTTCATCTTGGCATAGCGATTTTGGGAGGATTCAAAGGGGGATTTTCATCATGCATTACAAGGTAAGTAAATTCCTCCCGTTCTTAAGATTTATACAAGTTATACGCATGGATTAAACGTGAAAATTTTGGCAAAATTTGGAAAATATTGAAGAAACCTAGAAAATGGTAAATTGGATTTGTAGCCATGAATTTGAGCATGAAATTTATAATCAATTGTATATTTGAAATATTGGAGCTATGGGTAGAATATATCTTCGAGAAATTTCAGATTCCGAGCACGTGGGCCCGAGGGCATTTTGGTCATTTCACAAAGCGGGGTTGGGAATTTTTATAATTTGGAATTGTTGAAAATATTAGAGTATATTTTCATTGGTTTTCCATTATTTGGATAGTTTTGGGGCGATGTGCGTCCGTTGGAGTCGTCAGAAGGGCTTGGAAGCCGGTTATGGAATTTCGGAGCGAGGTAAGTCTCCTTTCTAACTTTGTGAGGGGGAATTGTCCCCTAGGTGAATTAATTAAGTATGTTCTATTATCTTCGGGGGATATGTACGCACGAGGTGATGGGAGTCTGTGCGTAGCTACTATTATGCCATGTCCGGGTAGTCTAGGACCCACTAGCATGCCTTACGTGTTGTACCTGTAATCCTGCCTGTAATACTATACTGCTAATATAATCGAAATCGTAATGAATATCTAAAGAAGAATAGAGTTCATTTTCTTAATCATCTAGAAAGAGAATTGATTCCTGTGTGGATAATTGTATACCTGGTAGGGTTATATTATGGAATATCATTAAACTTAACGAATGAGTTTCAAAACAAAGATTTAAAAGCCATATTACATGTTCCTTTAAGAAGAATTTTACCATGATATTGCACCAGACGAACAATTAAATGATGAATATATGAATGCTCTTTATGGTAATCTAACTATTGATGAAAATGATGATGAAAATATAGATTTAGATGAAACGCAACCGTATGATGATACACCTACTAGTCCCGTTGTTGAAGTTAACCCAACTGATAATAATCCAAATGATGCCCCACCTGACCCTCCTATAGTAACCCCTACTTTTAATAGACAACCTTCTAAACGGTGCGAAACATCTCTTGTTTGGCACTTTTTTATTCAACTAAGAGATCAAAATAACGCTAAGTGTAAAACTTGTGGAACTTTGGTGGCTCATAAATTTACTGGACACCATAGCGGTACGGATAGTTTGACTAGACACATAAAGATACGCCCTAAAGATAAAGCTAGATTTCTTCAAATGAAAGTTGCGCAAGAGGGACAAGTCTAGGTACTCAGGTTAACCCTAGTGCCGGGTTAAATCTAGTTCAACTGGGAATTGACACTGTTACCGGTGGAATTTTATATTACGATCCAAATAAAGATCGTTAAGAATTGGCAAAAATGGTTACTATTATGTGCTTACACTATAGTTTTCCTTCTAACCCTCACTTTGTGTATTATATTAGAAGAATTTTTAATCCTACTTATAAAGGATGGCCTCGCACAACTGTAAAGAGTGATATTTATAAATAAAAACATGAATATGAACAATATTTGCGCTATTTATTTAGTCATATAAATTGTCGCGTTGCTATTACTACTGATATTGGTAGAAGTGGTAATGACTGTGATTATCTTATTGTTACCAGTCATTGGATTGATAAGGAATGGATAATGCAAAAGCGCATTATTGCTTATAGAATAATTAATTCACGTCACAAAGGGAAGTTTATTTCTAACACAGTTGCAGATATTTGTAGATATTTTTGCATTAGAGATAAAATAATGTTAGTTTCAATGGATAATGCTTCTAATAACACTAATGCTATAGCCCTGCTTACAACTACACTAAATCCTGCATTTAGTAATATTTTCCATGTTAGATGTGTTTGTAATATTTACCATTTAATCATCGGCGATGTTATGAAAATTTGAAAAGTTGAAATTGAAAAGGTTAAAATGGCTCTTAATTGGCCTTTTTATTCAAATCATAGAAGTAGACTTAGAGAATATTTTAAAAAATACGATGAATTTGGTCTTAGAGAAAGAAATGTTCCTAAATCTTGTCCGACTAGATGGAATTACATGTATGAAAGTTTAGTTATTGCATATGGATATAGAAACCCACTAAACGCAATGTCTAATTCTCGTGTTGGTGGTGATGGTGATGATGAGCACCTTATAAATCAGGATTGGACTAATGTTAAAATTCTTGTAGAATTTTTAGAAAAATTTCACGTTGCTACAAATGAATTATCTGGGCAATATTATCCTACTATTTCTAACTGTTTAGTTTATATTGCAGACTTGCAAATTTGTTTACTCAATTTTCAGAGAGTGGAGTAATTTATGAACTTGCTATTGATTCTATGAGAGAAAAGTTAAAAAAAATATTTTTTCCCTATTCCCCTCTATTTATGGTGTTGTTGCCATTTTAAATCCTACTATGAAATTAGGAGGTCCTCACTTTTGGTATACACATATTTAAAAGCTTTAGCACTTTCAGATGAGGAAATATCTACACTTGCAGATGCAAAATCCTCAATTAAAATAAATACTCAAACAATTTATAATGCTTATCAACTTGCCTTAGATCATGCTAGACCAAATGTTTCAACTCCTACTTCGTCTAGTTCGCAATCATCTAAAAGAACTGCGGGACTAAAAGAACTTAGTGCTTGGACGGGGTTCAGCGGTTCTCAAGGTGAAAATATTGGTGATAGTTCACAGCTAAATGAGCTTCAAATTTATTTGTCGCAGGGACTTGAATCAGAGAATCTCGACAGCTCCTTTAATGTTTTGGAATGGTGGAAGGACAAAGAAAAACACTATCCGATTCTTTCAAGGATGGCTTGAGATATTTTAAGTACTCAAGATTCAACAGTGGCATCGGAGAGCGCTTTCTATCAAGCGAGACTTCAAATCGGTGATCATAGAGCGTCTATGAGGGAGAGCTTGGAAAAATCAGTACTCTTCAGAGATTGGATCCGTTCGGAATGAAGAAACTTTGGACTTGCTGAATCACAACCATAGATAGATGAAGCTTATGAAGAAATGCTAGAGGAACTTGCAGAGGATGTTGCTTCGCCCGGAAGAGGTGATGAACAAGCTCTTTTCTGCCACCACCAACGGAAATTCCTCCGAACCTTGAAGGATTTATGAAATTTGTACGATATAATATGTAGAATAATATGCAACTTGTATTTTGGAACATCTTCATTAGTTAGTGGTATTAGCACCTTGTTGTGCTCATTCCATTCGGGGGAGGAAGACTAAGAAAGATATTACCATTTTTGGTTAATGTCGTAATAATAAAGATTATAAGGCATTTCCTTGAATATTTCTGTAACGACCCGACCGGTCGTTTTGCATTATCGGACCCCGTTCCCCTAAATGAAACTTCCCATAGCGGCTTATTATGATTTATGACTTACGGGGACTGGTGGTCCGAGATTCGGAGGCGTTTAGAGTGCTATAGAAACATTTGGTTCCTTAAGGTTGGCCTTTAAGGCCAAGTTTGACTTCGGTCAACATTTTGGGTAAACGACCTCAGAATCGAGTTTCGACGTTTCCGGTAGCTTCGTGTGATAATTTCGGACCTGGGCGTATGTTCGGAATGGGTTTCGGATGACCCGGGAGCGTTTCGGCACCCAAAATCGAAATAAGAAGTTCCTTAAGTACCTATTGTGGTTTGGGACGTGTTTTTGTGTTATCGAGGTCCGAATGGAATTTCAAGATAGGGAATAGTTCCGTTATGTCATTTATGACTTGCCTGCAAAATTTGGTGTCATTCCGAGTAGTATAGGTCGGTTCAGCGCGTTGTTAGCGAAGTCTAGAAAACTTAGAGTTCCTAAGTTTGGTTCTTGGGGTTTTGAGGTGTGATTTTGAGTTTTAGCGTTGTTTTGGGTGTTCCGAAGGCTCGAGCGAGTCCATATTATAATTCGGGACTTGTTAGTATGTTTGGACGGGGGCTCGAGTGGGCCCAGGTACCTCCTGGACACCACACGAGGCCAAAAACCAGCTGAAATAGCTGCTGGTACACCTGTTCTGGTGTGACCGCAGGTGTGGTTGCCCAGTCGCAGGTGCGGGACCGCTCCTGCGGTCCTAGCCTCGCAGGTGCGACCCCCAGTGGTCAGGCCAATTCTCGTAGGTGCGGACGAAATTCCGCAAGAGCGGAGCCGCAGGTGCGGTCTCCACTCCGTAGGTTAGGGCCCAGGCTTCCTAGTCCATTTCCGCAGGTGCGAGCTTTGCTCACAGGTGCGAGACTGCTGGTGCGGTCCTCTAGCCGCAGGTGCGGAAACACTATTAAAATAGTGTGTTTTTATACACGGATTAATTCATTTTTCTCATCTTCTTCTTCTTCTTCCTTGGGGCGATTTCCACCATTTAAAGGGGTAAATGACCTGGTTATTGAAGGTAAGTAAATTCTACTCTAATTTTAGCTTCATGCATGGATTACTACCTTAATTAACTACCTAAATTAGTGAAAATTCAAGAATTGGGTAGTAATGTAGAGCTTTCAATAATTTGAGAATTTATCCGTGAATTTGCTATGAAATCAAGTAAAAATCGTATATTAATGATTCTTAGGCTTTGGGTGAGTGTTTCCTTCGAGAATTATTGGAATCCCAGCATGCGGGCCTGGGACCGGATTTTAGATTTTCTTCAAGAATGATGAATTTGGCTAAGTAATTGGAGGATTCCATGATCTGAATATAAATTAATGTATTTGTATAACATTTAGCTAGTTTCGAGTCCTTGAGTGTAGAGTTCGGAGTTTCAGGCGCGTTCTCCGTCCGGGGAGTAAATTCGACGCAAGGTGAGTCTCTTTTCTAACCTTGTAAGGGGAAAATTGTCCCCCTAGGTGATTTAAATGCTATATATGATAATTTGTGGGGGCTACGTACGTACAAAGTGACGAGAGTCCGTACGTAGCGAGTATTACTATTACGTCCGAGTAGTTAGGCCCACATCATGCCTTGTGTTTTACTTGATATGAACTGTATGCTTAATGAATTAACGTTACATGTTGCTTATTTCCCCGAATCTATGGAATTTGAAAAAAACTTGTAAGAAATTATTCACTGAAAGGTATTTTCTTTTAAAAGGAATAATGTGTGTGCATGTGACCGCTTCGAAATTTACCTTCCGCGAGCAGGGTGTGATTTCCCCCACTCTTATGGGAACGGGCCGTACGCCACGGCGGATTGAGAGATGCACTTTTGGTACGGGCAGTTCGATCCTCAGCAGTGCATAGAGAGGATTGAGAGATGCACTTTTGGTATGGGCCGTTCGATCCTCGGCAGTGCATAGATGTGAGTACTTTCAGGAGAGGTGCACTTTTGGTACGGGCAGTTCGATCCTCAGCAGTGCATAGAGAGGATTGAGAGATGCACTTTTGGTATGGGCCGTTCGATCCTCGGCAGTGCATAGATGTGAGTACTTTCAGGAGAGGTGCACTTTTGGTACGGGCCGTTCGATCCTCGGTAGTGCACAGACATGACTATCTTATGACTCCGGCCGGTTGTCCTTACCCTACATGCGTATGATTTATTTGTTACTAAAATTCATGGATATTGAACTGACAGATATTTGGGGAAATGTGAAGTGGTAATTGTTTTATTTATTCCTAGTATTCTTCCTGGATTTCAGTACCTTACATATATACTTGTTGCTTCACTGTCTTTACATGCCTACAGTTTCTATTATATTCTGCTAAATTATACTGTTTGACCTTAGTGAGTGTCATGTCGACCTCTCGTCACTACCTCTTCGAGGTTAGACGGGATACTCACTAGGTACATATATATTTATGTACTCATGCTACACTTATGTACTTAATTGTACAGATTCTGAGGCTGGTACATCTGGTTACCCGATCGGAGCTTGACGTATATTCTGGGCCTGACTCCACGGTGAGCTGCCTCCCTTGGCGATTCTCAGCAGTACTATGGAGTTATATTTTGTTTATTTCTGTCTACTTCTTTCAGACAGCCGTACAATTTGTATCATCTTTTGTATATTCTACTAGTTCGCCTGTTGACTTGTGACACTAGTTCCTGGCACACTCATAGTAGACTCTATATTTTGGGACTGTATATATTGGTTCATGATCATTGTGGCTGTATTTACTTAAGTTGGTTAATGTATCCGCTTTTATTTAAATTATCTACGCTTAAAATTTTGGTAATTGTAGGGTTGGTATGTCACATAAAGATAATCTCACTAGTAAGCAACTGTTGGCTTGCCCGACTCCGGTGTTGGGCGCCATCATGACCTGAGTTGGATTTTGGGTCGTGACAATATGGTATCAGAGCACTTGGTTCACGTAAGTCTCACGAGTCACGGGCAAACCCAGTAGAGTCTTGTGGATCGGTACGGAGACGTCTTCGCTTATCTTTAGGAGGCTATAGGGTGTTAGGAAACCTCTCTTTGTTCTTATTCTATCCTGTAGTCGATGATTTACTAAATTCATTCTTTTGTTCTCTCACAGATGGTGAGAACGTGTGCATATGATGTTCCAGACCCGGGAAGGGCCGCTACCCCTGCTGGCAGAGGCCGGGGGAGAGCACCGGCCCGTGGTAGGGGACGAGGGCGTCCCAGATCTATTTTGGTCCCGCCACCAGAGGACCGTATTATAGAGGAGCAGGATGAGGTGCCTCCAGCAAATCCTGCACCAGTAGACTTTATGACGGTGCCAGGCTTCCAGGCAGTCATGGGTCGTATGATGAGATTTATGGACACTATGTCCCAGGCTGGTTTATTTCCAGCAGATCCTGCCACTTCTCAAGCGGGAGGGGGAGTCCAGACCCCTACCGCCTTGGCTGAAGGATAGACAATAGCAATACATCATACCCCGGGTACACTGCCCGTGAATAGGATCCATCCTGTTGCAGCAGCACCTGAGCCTAGACCAGCTGCGGACAGAGATCCGCCGAAGTTATTGGATAGATGGACCCTATTGCACCCTCCAGTCTTTGGGGGTGAGCAAGGTGAGGACGCCCAGGATTTTGTGCATATGTGCAGGGACAGACTGCACAACATGAGGATACTAGAGTCCCACGGAGTGGATTTCACTACCTTTCAGTTGGAGGGCAGAGCTCGTAGGTGGTGGCAGTCATATATTCTCAGCATGCCAGCAGATTCTCGTCCTATCACTTGGGAGCAGTTTACGCAGATGTTTCTGGATAGATATATCCCTCCCTCAGAGAGGGAAGAGTTGTGGTATCAGTTTGAGCGGCTAGAGCAGGGGCGGATGTCAGCGACAGATTATGAGGCCAGATTTTCAGAGTTGTCCCGCCATGCACTTATGATATTGCCTACCGATGCTGAGAGAGTGCGGAGATTCGTGGCTGGGTTACATCCAGGTATTAGGGCCACCATGGCCCGAGAGGTGGAGATGGGTACTCCTTATCAGCTCGTGGTAGAGATAGCTCGCAGGATCGAGGAGTATCGGTCGAGGAGCAGGGAGCAGGGGCAGTAGGATACGAGGGCTAGATTCTCTAGAGATTTCACAGGTGCCCTAGCTAGGGGAAGGGGTCAGTATAGTAGTGGTCAGCCCAGCAGGCCTTTATATTCAGCACCTCCACCACCCCTCCCCCTCCCTCCCGAGGTGTTCCAGTGAGGCCACATTTCAGCGCCATGCCCAGAGCGTTCCTATCGTCCTCCAGGCATTCAGAGTTCACACAGTGGTTATCACAGTCATCTAAGACCCTCCGACCCCTATTTCAGTGTTATGCCAGAGGGCTCTCTGTCACACCCCGAACCTGGGGGGAGAGACGGGCACCCGGTACCTTACTCGACCGAGTACCAACGTAACATATCATTCTTATTACATCATCATATACACGTGACATACGGGCCTAATAGGCCAACATAAGAATTTATAAACTCAAAACATAGGCTGACAAGGCCGTACAATCTTCCACGTATACGACATATGTCTACAAGCCTCTAAGAGTACATAAATGTCATAAAGTTCAGGATAGAGTCCCGCCATACCAAACAATATCGGTCTAAATCATACTAACCAAACAAGCGACTCCGTAGAAAATGGAGCGCACCAACATCTTCCGTTGAGTTGATAGCCTACTTGGAGAGCTCTCGACCTGTCTATCGGGACTTGCGGGCATGAAATGCAGCGTCCCCAGGAAAAAGGGACGTCAGTACGAATAATGTACCGAGTATGTAAGACACATGAATAAGCACATAAGAGACATGGAAGAAATATAGAGCACATGACTCAACCTGTAAGCCTGAATAGCTTTGTAAATCATAAATTACTTTTAGCGACATGAATATGCATATGAATGGCATGTCGTGCATTGGTACATGTTTCATAACATCATCAGCCTCTTAGGGCATCCCATCATATCATATCGGCCACTGTGGGCAAAATCATTATTCGTATACCAGCTGATCAGGTGGTGGTGCGTATATAACGCCATAAACTTTCCCATATCCCAGATACATATACATACATACATACATACGCGTATATAACACTGTTTGAATATACATACATATATACGCGTATATAACGCCGTTTGAACCATATTTCAGCCATTGTGGGCAACATCATCATCATATACCAGCTGATCATGTGGTGGTGCGTATATAAAGCCGTAACCTTTTTCCATATCCCATATACATATATTTACATATATATGCGTATATAATGCCATCTGTTCATGGGTAAATGCACATGAATGCAATGCATGAAAAGTACGTTAATAAAAAATTTCGGAGCTTCAGAAGGCCATTTTGCCTTTGAGTAATATCATAAAGTAAACTCTTTTCAACTTTCATATTTTTGTGAGTCCCATGAACATATGATAAAATATTATGACACATGGAAATTCAAGAACATAGATATCTCGAATACTTCTATGATAGAGTCATTTATGAAATTTGTGCATTTGCACATTTCGTTCGTATCGCATGGATCATGCCAAAATAAAAAAGGGATAGCCTTAACATACCTAGAGTATCCGTGTGATATTCTTGAGAAGGATTACACCGTACTCCCTTAGAATCGAAAATCCCATTGCTATTATAATATGGAGTGACTATCGTCCTTGGCTTTATATTCTGTATAATTCATTTGCCAAATGAACTTTAGTAATCATTCAAGATAAGAGTCCTTGACCTGTATCTGTATAACCCACTTACGAAGTGGGTTCTTGAATTTCATTCAAAATAAGAATTCTTGGATTGTATCTGTATAAGCAACTTACAAAGTGGATTCTTGAATTCCATCAAGATAAAAGTTCTTGGATGGTATTTGTATAAGCCACTTACGAAGTGGAGTCTTGAAATTCATTAAAGATAATAATTCTTGGCTTGGAATTTTGTGAATCCACTTACAAAATGAATTTGTTATTATTTCAAGACAAGTGTAGGGATAGCTATTAAGACCTCTCTTTCCATGTCATCTTAATGGATTGCCCAAAGTCAAGTCATCTCCAATCCCCCTTTACTTGGGGGGCTTTGTCCCCACCTACAATTATCCACAAATTCTTAATTACATGGTCAATGTCTCATTAAATCAATAATTAACCAATTACCCATGTAATTAAGAATTATCTCAAATTACTTAAAATACTATCCACTTTTAACATGCCTTATACACCTCACTATCATGGCCATGTGGTACCTTGTATGGTACTAGTCCATAAATATCGGGTATTTTAGCTCGAGCCGTATTTTATTCCAAAATGTCAAGCTTAGACGAAATTCATTTCCTTTGATTTGCTTACCCTTTCTCCTTCACGAATTTACTCATCACGTGTTTAAAAGATCATAATGCTTATACTCTAAAAATAATCCCATTCCCGAGCTTATGTTGATTAACTTACGATAAAACTTTAACGTACGAAAATGCGGGATGTAATATCTCATTTTTGAGCTTTCATCAATTTACTTATGGCGTACTTTCACGTACGAAAACATGGGGTATAACACTCTCGTCGCCCTCCGGCCATTCAGGGTTCTTCTTCGGGGCAGTAGACTATGCTACCTCGGAGTTGTTATGAGTGTGGAGAGACAGGACATATGAGGAGGCAGTGTCCCAGGTTTTGTGGCAAGGCCGTTCAGCAGGGTTATCAGCCGATGGGTCCGGCACCAGCAGTCCGGCCACCTAGAGGTGGAGGACAGGTCGACAGGGGTCGTTGTAGAGGTGGAGGCCAGTCAGGGGAGGTCAGACAACTCCTGTTCACTTTGGTGGGGCTTAGTCTTCTGGTACTCCAGCCAGATTCTATGCCATTCCGGCCAGATCAGATGCAGTGGCCTCAGACGCCGTGATCACGAGTATTATTTCAGTATGTGGTAGAGAGGCATCGGTGTTATTTGATCCAGGATCCACTTATTCCTATGTTTCGGTCTTATTTGCTCATTTTCTAGATGTCCTTCGTGAGTCCTTGGGTTCACCTATTTATGTGTCCACTCTTGTTGGCGATTCTATGGTTGTAGACCAGATTTGTGGGTCCTGTGTGATTTCATTTTGTGGGTTCGTGGCTCGAGCGGATATCTTATTGCTCGACATGGTTGATTTCGAGATTATTTTAGGCATGGATTGGCTATCTCCTTACCATGTCGTGCTAGATTTCCATGCCAAGACAGTTACTTTATCCATGCTCGAGTCGCCTAGGCTGGAGTGGAGAGGTTCCTCAGTTAGTACAGCCAGCCGGGTTAATTCATTCTTGAAGGCTCGACATATGGTCGAGAAGGGTTGTCTGGCCTATTTTGCTTATGTGCGGGACACCACCGCCTGTTTAACCAAATAATTAGATCCTTTGACTAAATCTATTTTTAGGATGAATGCGGGTTACTGATAATCAAAGAAATAGAGAAAAACAAGTAATAGACAATATTGCAGAAATATAGAAAAGCAAAGTAAATTGTATTCGAGAATCAGTTGCCTTTACAAGCTATATTCCCCTCCCTTATATAGGAGATTCCTTGATATAACATACAACTCTTGCTATGATTGCCCATTAATGACTAATTATGACGTTAATGGGGCATTACAAAGGATAACGGTAATTGGGGTACGATTACGTAACGTACGGTTAATCAATTGTGGGTTCTTGAATCTACCCGTAGCTTTGTCTAGATTCATTCTGACCGTGTCTCTTCCCTGTTTTGATCAGGTTGAGTTTCCCGTGGCTGATGAGTTCAAGGGTTTATTGAATCATGCCTCTTTGTTCCGTACCTCTTCAAAGAATCACATCCAGCTGTCGCGTTCTCCTATGTCCACATAACTGGCTGAGTTGTCAAGAGTTGGCTTACGTGTGAAACTCTTTTTTACCAATACAGATAATCCCCCCACCTACCATATATTTATCGATTAATATTTGGTAAGTGGATACTCATTTATGGCGGGAGTATTTTGCCGCCGCTTTACCTCGAAACATTGTATACTTCTCTGAACCATAAGTGTTGTTTGTCACTTCCATTTAATGCTCATACCACGTGTCCTTCTAGGATTGGTTCTGCATTTACTCGGCACCTTTTAGGGCTTTTTGCGGCTGTGTCAGCCCCGACGTGACACCTTCAATTATGACTTTTCATCATTATTTTTCTTTTTTTCCATGTTTGACGGTTGTCCTCAAGTATAAATACCTTTCTTCTTTTCTTTGCTTCCACGAAACACTTTCTAACTTTGTCTTTTGTAAAGAACTTTCTTCTTGCCTTTGTAAACATGTCTTCTTCAAATCAACCTCAGGGAGTAATAGGTATTGAAAATTTAACGCCATCTTCTGCCCCGACTAGGAGTCGGAGGGGTGGTAGACTTAGGAGTCTAGGATCCACTCCTTCGAGAAGCTCCTCTTCTTCTCAGATAGTTACCCCTCCTTCCGCTAGGTCTCTAGTTTCTCCGAGATTTAGGGCTTCTCGATCTTTGTCTAGAGGTAGAGGTGAACGCCTTCGTGAACCTGGAGTTGATGAAATTGTTCCTGCTGAGTTTGTCTTTCCTAGAGATAATCAAGTTCTTGTAGACCAATATTCTTCCCTTGAGAGTGTCGAAAGGTATCCAACCCTTATAATTGAGGGTCAAATTTCCCTTCTTCGTAGGGAGTGTTTTTGGAGGCCTGATTTCCCTGTCTACATTCCGAATAGTAATCAAAGAATAACGTCTTACAAGACGGGATATTATTTTGTTTATACATACCCTTTTACTCTAGGGTTTAGACCTCTCATTGACCTAGTCATAATTGAATTCTGCCGTTTGTTCAATATTTGCTTAGGACAAGTTGGTCCGCTTGTGTGGCGAGTTGTCGCATGTCTTAGGAATTTAGCTTATTTAGCCTCAGTTCCTTTTACTTTCAACCATGTTATTCATCTCTACTCTTCTACCTTGTTTCGTGAAGGGTTTTTTACTCTAACTACTAGGAGCAAAAGAGTGTTGGTAACCCCTGGAGATGATAAGGATAGGGGTTGGTACCTCCGGTATGTTGCTGTACCCACTGTTGGTTTAGTGGGTGAAGAAAATTTTCCCTTCCCTGAGAAGTGGAATCATGCAGTGAGTATGTTTTAGCTCACATCTATTTACTTTTCCTCGTTCTGACTTGAGATGTTTTATTAACACCGTATCTGTTTTTTCTTTTCTCAGCAATCATGGATACTGTTGAAATGTCTCTGGTATCCGTGATTGGGTAAAAAAATTGTTGTCCGTTGCTCCTTTAGTAGAGAGATCTTGGAAGTACCTCGCTGGGAGGTATGGTTGGCATGTAAAGACCCACGGTAAGTGAAGCTTTTGTTCTTGCTTCTTTCCTTACTCGAGTCTCTTCTTTCTTTGTCGCTTAACTTTTTCCCTTTTGATAGGGTTCTCTGCTCGTGGGGTGTNAAAGAAGAAGAAGAGGGTGCTTTAGTACACAGGCCACGGAGAAGGCGGGTGGTTTTTTTCAGATGATTAGTTTACACCCATGACCTTGCCTTCCGTGTCTGTGGTTGAGACCTCTACCTTTGAAGATGTTTCACATTCCCCCATTCATAAGCCTGTAGATTACCTGTTCCATGAAGGCTTTGACCTTGCTCCTGACGATGTCCCTTTGGCTGCTGTCTTTCTTGCTTCTTTAAGAGAAGTTTTCTCATCTGCTCCTTTGGCTATTACGGCTTCTGCTGTTACTTTTCCCATGGCTTCCTCAACTCTTCAACCCTTCGTGCCTGCTGCTTTGCCCGTGGCTTCTCCAGTTCCTCAACCCTCTGTGGCTGTTGCTACGTCATCTCTGCTTGCTTCTGTGCCTTCCGCTAGGGAAGTAGGGTCTTCCAGCAAAGAGATGCGACAGGTGGTAATAGAGGTTCCAGCTGAGGGGAATCTTTTCAAGAAAACGGGTGAGCCCGAAGTGTGGCTCAATCCTTTGATAGGTCCCACTGAGAAACCCAAGCTAGCCAGCCATAGTGCTCTTACATGGGCCAATGAAGTAGTGCATACCTCTTTATCATATCTGATTGGTTTATTTATTGTAGATTAATCTTATAGGCATGGATCTTATGAAGAGGATCTCAAATACGGATCAGGAGTCAAAAGAGCTGCAGGCCGATGCTGATAATTGGAAAGCATAGTATGATAGCCTAAGGATTGACATAGATGCCTTAGAAGAGGAAAGGAGTACCTTGAAGCGGCAGATGAGGCTCATGGTGGCTGAACTGGCAGTAGAGAAGGCTTCTTCTAGTCAGGCTGATAAAGACAAGAGTGTCCTGGAGTCCTCATTTGCTGAGCAGCTATTCCGCGCCTCAGAGGAGATTAGAGACTTGAAAAACTTGTTGGGGCAGAAGGAGGAATACCCAGACAAGCTCGTACAATTACTCACTCGTACTCAAGAGGACCTTCGTAAGGCTTTAGATAAAGTTCAAACTCTGGAGGAGTCGATTGTACCATTAAAGGCCGCCCATGAAGCTGCTGAAGCGAAGAAGGACGGATTGAGAGCTGAGCTTCAAGTATGGGCAAGGGATTATGAAGATCTTGAAGAGGTGGCTATTGTTGATGTGAGCTGGGCGTATATGAATTCTCGTCTTGACACATTGACGGAAATGAGTCAAGAGGGTTTTGACCTTAGTGCTAAAATAGCTAAAACTAAGGAAGCCATGGAGAAGGCTCAACAGGGTCATAACCTCTCTTCACCTGATGGTGAGACTCCAGCTGCTCGTGCCTCTTCATCCCTAGTTTCTCCTGCTCCTTCTGCCAGTGAAGTCAACCCCCCTCCTGAAGAAGTTTAGTTGGTTCACCCTCTTTTTTAGTCTTTGTCTCAATTGGTGGTTACCCCCAGTCCCATCGAGGGTAAATTTGGATCTCTTTAAAATCCCAAATGACAACTAAGGGGCACCTCAATATATAAAAATTCTATACGGCTAAGTATAAGTTAATACTTAGTTTTTACTTAGCCGTTTTAATATATTAATGCTAATATGAGTTTTGTTGAGTTTCTGTTTCACTCTTGAAGTCTTTTGCATGCTTTGTTCTTCGAGGTTTTTTTTTTACCTCTAAATTTTTGCATGAGGATGCTGTAATCACTCGTACCTTTTGTTTGAACTTCCACGACATTTTACATGTGTTTGATTATCGTCTAAAACTCATGTTGCAACTGTTTTTATTTAACAGATTTGATATACCCCTGTATTTCGTAACTGCTTTTCATAGGTAACAGTTTTTCGATACTAATACAAGGGAACGACTTTTTTTCACTAGTAACAGTTTTTATAAAGATTGGGGTTTCTACCCGCATCTGTTTTTATTGATAACAGTTTTATAATAAGCACGAGGAAAATGCTTTTTCATCCGTAACTATTTTATTTGACAACAATTTTCTGAACAAATACATGGATTTTGATCTTTCATTCGTAACTGTTTTATTTGATAACAGTTTTTTGAGTGAGTACAAATGATGATGATCTTTTACCCCTAACTGTTTTTGTTACAATAGTTTTGCATAAGTGTACATTTCTTCCTCGTGACTAATATTTTGCCTTTCAGCCTGAACATGTTCGAGGGTTTTTTTGCATTTTTGCATTAGGCTTTTTATTTGGATGACTCTTTTGATTTCTTTCGATTCTGCTCGTATCACTTATCTTGTTGGGTAGATGGGTCTTCAGGCTCGAGCTTTTGACTTTCTGATAGTCTTCTTTGCTTTGTCTTAGACTTCCATACTGTATAGTCCCCTAAGTGTTTGAGCTTTGAAGAATGAGATCTAGAGCACTTGATTATTCCTTCCTTTGTGGTCCTTTTCCTGAAAAGGAAACATATTCCAGACTCGAAGGTATATAGTTTTTTAGATGATGACTGCTTAACCCTTTAAAACGTCCATCAGAAAGTGTAACCCTAGACCGGGAATTGTGTTATTTCCTCGCGTCTTTACAGGTCTAATATCATCATCTGGTGATGGGTTAGCTTTATGTCTATCATCTAAAAAAGATAGTAAAATTTTTAAATGTTCAAAATAAAATCGAACGTGTGATACCTGACCGGGGGTATTTCTTTTCCTTAGAAGTAATACTTCTTTAGGTGGATGGCGTTCCAGCTTGTTGGTAGAACTCTGTCATCTATAGTTTCCAACTCATAGGCACCCTTCCCAGCTATGCCTCGGATTTTGTAGAGTCCTTCCCAGTTTGGATTTAGCTTTTCTACGTATGCTTCTTTCGTTGATTGAAAGACTTTTTTTAGGACGAAGTACCCAATCTTGAAGTACCTGAGATGAGCTTTACGGTTGTAATAACGCACTATGATTTTCTTTTGAGTTGCCATCCATATCAGTGCTGCTTCTCTCCATGGTTCGAGCAGGTCCAAATTGGTCCTTAATTCGTCGTCGTTTACTTCCTCCATGGCTGTTGTGAACCTTATGCTTGGTTCGCTAATCTCCACATCTATTAAGGCTTCTGATCCATAGACAAGTGCGAACGGAGTTTCTCCCATGGCTATTTTTGAAGTTGTTCTATATGCCCAAAGCATCGTTGATAACTCATCAGGCCAGTTTCCTTTGGCTTTATCCAGCCGCTTCTTTAGGTTGTTGATGATGACGTTATTCGTTGACTCAGATTGACCATTAGCCATGTGGTGGTATGGCGTTGAAGTGATCCGTTTCATTTGCCAGCTTTTGAAGAATTCTGTGATTTGCGAGCCTATGAATTGTGGGCCATTATCGCACACGATCTCCTTTGGTATTCCAAAGAGGCATATTATGTTTCGCCATAAGAAGCTTTTAACTTGATTTTCTCGCACTTGTTAGAATGCTTCTGCCTCTACCCATTTTGTAAAATAGTCGGTTAGCATGAGCAAAAATCGTACCTTTTCTTTAGATGTGGGAAGAGGTCCCACTATGTCCATCCCCCATTTCCTGAAAGGCCATGGGGATATTATTGGATGCAATAATTCCGCTGGTCGATGCATGTTATTGGCAAACCTTTGGCACCTGTCGCATTTGGATATGAAGTTCTCGACTTCTTCTTCCATCTTAGGCCAATAGTATCCAACTCTGATTAGGGTTTTCACTAAGGACCTCTCCCTTGAGTGATTTTCACAGTGTCTTTTGTGGACTTCTTTCATCACAAATTCCATTTGGTTAGGTCCAATGCATTTAGCTAGGGGTCCTCCGAACAACTTGCGATAAAGTGAGTTGCGAATAAGGCAGTACCGTGCAGCTTTGCGGTGACCAGTCCCAGGTTAAGTTGTTGAAAGTTACCTCATTCCTGTCCAGGTCGATCATTGAGTGGAATAGTTGAACGACAATTGTATTGTCTTTGTTTGTTACTTCCGTGACTGCTGCGAGGTTAGCTAATGCATCTGCTTCTGCATTTTCCTATCTAGGTATTTGCATTACCTTCCATGTTTTGAATTGTCTCACGAGCCCTCTTTCTTTTTCAAGATATTGTTTCATTTGAGTCTCTCGAGCGATGTAAGTCCCCTGTATCTGATTTACTACCAGTTGGGAGTCGTTGTTGATCACGATTTGCTCGATTGAGAGCTCCCGTGCGAGTTCAAGCCCTGCAATAACAGCTTCGTACTCTACTTCGTTGTTAGTTATAGTATAACACTTGATAGCTTGCCGTGTCTTTTCAGCCGTGGGTGATATTAAGACTATGCCTAAGCCGACACCTTTTATATTTGAGGAGCCATCGGTGAATAGGGTCCATAGGCCCGGATTAGCACCGTTAAAAAGTTGTAACTCNCTTGGCTAATCTTCCTGACAATTCCTATTTATGCAGAATATTTCTTAAAGCATATGAAGTCACAACGATGATTGGGTGACATTGAAAATATGATCGCAATTTTCTAGATGTCATTATTAAAGCTAAGGCTAACTTTTCCATATGTGAATATCTAGTCTCAGCATCTAGCAAAGTTTTACTTACATAATAGATAGGTGATTGCTTACCTTTTTCTTCTCTTACCAGTACTGCACTTATAGCAATTTCTGAAACAAACAGGTAGATGTACAATCTTTACCCTTCTTTTGGCTTTGAAAGCAGCAGTAGTTTCGATAGATAAATCTTTAGATTCTTGAGGGCTTGCTGACATTCTTCAGTCCATTCGAACTGATTCTGATTTTTGAGAACCGAGAAGAATTTAAAACTTTTTTCAGAAGACGTTGAAATAAATCTTCCCAAAGCTGATATTCTCCCTGTTAGTCTTTGAACTTCCTTTTTATTTGTTAAAACATCAGGTATTTCTTATATATCTTTAATTTGAGCGGGATTTACCTCTATTCCTCTATTCGATACAAGGAAACCCAAAAATTTAC